>SJYT01084863.1:303822-338610 GCA_006410635.1 Cephalophus harveyi | reverse complement strand
GGGGGGGGGGGGGGTGGATCCCAGGTGAGGCTGGAGGCTGACCCTGGTGGGGGGAGCGCCGTCTGTCCCCGGCTCTGGGGGCACCTGGAGGAGGGGCGCAGAGCGGTGGGGCTGGCAGCGTGTGATGCAGTGGAGCCAGGCGGGGGGAGCCGCGGGTGGGGTCAGGTCCACTGGGGTTCAGCTCCACCTCTTCCTCCACTGCATTTGGACGGCCGCGTGTTGGCCCGACTGCCGTAACCGGACCACAGGCCCGGGGCTGAGACGGCAGGAAGATGTCCTCTCCCCTGCTTGCAGGGGGCCGTCTTTCCCTGTGCCCTGGAGGCTGGACGTCTGATCAGCATCGGCGAGGCTGGTTTCTCTCCCCTGCTTGTGGGGGGCCGTCTTTCCCTGTGTCCTGGAGGCTGGACGTCTGATCAGCGTCCGCGAGGCTGGTTTCTCTCCCCTGCGTGCGGGGGGCCGTCTTTCCCTGTGTCCTGGAGGCTGGACGTCTGATCAGCGTCCGCAAGGCTGGTTTCTCTCCCCTGCTTGGGGGGGCCATCTTTGCCCTGTGTCTTCACGTGGCTCTCCCTCGTGTCCCCATCCCTTCTTCTGAGGACGCCAGTAACTGGATCAGGGCCCATTCTCATGACCTCATTATAATTTAGTGACCTCCTCAAAGGCCCTTTTTCAAAACACAGCCCCATTCCAAGGTCCTGGAGGTTCGGTCTTCAACCTGTGGGCTTTGTGGAGGTTCAGCCCCTGACGCTGGATTACCCATGTCAGCACTTTTGGCCAAGCTGCTCATGTGGCTTCTTCGATGTCTCCCTCTCCCTCTCCGCCTAAGTTTCTTTCTCAGCCTTCCTCCTGTTCACCTTCCTTGTCTCTAAACCCCAAACTCCTGGCTTCTCTCACCCCATCCTAGATGTTACCCTTGAACACCAGGATTGCCTTGGGGTCACAGACCAGTACCCCCGTCGGTCAGCTCAGCGACGGCATTAGGTTAAAGTACACAATAAATGTAATGTGCTTGAATCATCCCAAAACCAGCCCCCCCCCACCCCCCCCCCCCCCCCCCCCCACACCGGTGCGAGGCTGGTTTCTCTCCCCTGCTTGTGGGGGGCCGTCTTTCCCTGTGTCCTGGAGGCTGGACGTCTGATCAGCGTCCGCGAGGCTGGTTTCTCTCCCCTGCTTGCAGGGGGCCGTCTTTCCCTGTGCCCTGGAGGCTGGACGTCTGATCAGCATCGGCGAGGCTGATTTCTCTCCCCTGCTTGTGGGGGGCCGTCTTTCCCTGTGTCCTGGAGGCTGGACGTCTGATCAGCGTCCGCGAGGCTGGTTTCTCTCCCCTGCTTGTGGGGGGCCGTCTTTCCCTGTGTCCTGGAGGCTGGACGTCTGATCAGCGTCCGCGAGGCTGGTTTCTCTCCCCTGCTTGCAGGGGGCCGTCTTTCCCTGTGCCCTGGAGGCTGGACGTCTGATCAGCATCGGCGAGGCTGGTTTCTCTCCCCTGCTTGTGGGGGGCCGTCTTTCCCTGTGTCCTGGAGGCTGGACGTCTGATCAGCGTCCGCGAGGCTGGTTTCTTTCCCCTGCGTGCGGGGGGCCGTCTTTCCCTGTGTCCTGGAGGCTGGACGTCTGATCAGCGTCCGCAAGGCTGGTTTCTCTCCCCTGCTTGGGGGGGCCATCTTTGCCCTGTGTCTTCACGTGGCTCTCCCTCGTGTCCCCATCCCTTCTTCTGAGGACGCCAGTAACTGGATCAGGGCCCATTCTCATGACCTCATTATAATTTAGTGACCTCCTCAAAGGCCCTTTTTCAAAACACAGCCCCATTCCAAGGTCCTGGAGGTTCGGTCTTCAACCTGTGGGCTTTGTGGAGGTTCAGCCCCTGACGCTGGATTACCCATGTCAGCACTTTTGGCCAAGCTGCTCATGTGGCTTCTTCGATGTCTCCCTCTCCCTCTCCGCCTAAGTTTCTTTCTCAGCCTTCCTCCTGTTCACCTTCCTTGTCTCTAAACCCCAAACTCCTGGCTTCTCTCACCCCATCCTAGATGTTACCCTTGAACACCAGGATTGCCTTGGGGTCACAGACCAGTACCCCCGTCGGTCAGCTCAGCGACGGCATTAGGTTAAAGTACACAATAAATGTAATGTGCTTGAATCATCCCAAAACCAGCCCCCCCCCACCCCCCCACCAGTCCGTGGAAAAATGGTCTTCCGTGAAACTGCTCCCTGGTGCCAAACAGGTCAGGGACTGCTGGTTTAATAGATTGGCAGAGGTCGTGTTTGTTCCGGTGGCGCTCATTTATAATAACCATGTTCGTGAAGTCTTGTAAATGGCCAGTGGTCCTCCTTTGATATAGAGTCTTTTACTTTCTGGTGCACAGTCATTTGTCATCTGCCTGGAAACTAACTTCAAAACACCTATGGTTGTAGCTACAGTCCAGAAGCCAACAGAGGCTGTTTACTCTTTTCCACATGCCAAAAATACAACCTTCAAAACATCCTATGTTCTCAAACAGAGGTTTTGGTTTTGTTTTTTGGTTTTTTTGTTTTGTTTTGTTTTTAAGAAAACTTCGTGTATCTAAATGATACCAACTGGATACCAGAACTGTGCTTTGAAAAGAGTCTCCTTCAGCTAACGGGACTGCGCACATGGCTGCTATCAACAGTCCCATCGACAGCTAATCTTTCCAAAGCCTGCGGTCGTGCAGAGGGCCAGAGGCTGGTCTGCACTCTTATTGTTTCCAGGTTGGGGAACTCGGCCGGCCCCTTCCTGGCGCTGGTGTGTTTCTGTGCACACATTGTGCACGTCGGCTGCCGGCCCGGCTCCCCCAAGGGTCTGGCCACGTGGCCCCCCTGCTGGTGGGTCCTCAGGAGGCAGACACCTACCTGCTTGAGGCCCGGATTGTCATGTCCACCGGCCCTTTGGCATTCTTAGAGTCTCAGAGCTGAAGCTGCGGGCCTGCCTTTCTGTTTCTTTCCTCTCCCGTAACTCATGTCCTGTTTCTGATTTGTCACTGCTCACACCATCTGCGAGTGCCCTTGGCAACATCCGGGTATTGTGTGTCCTGGAATCCTTGGCTCTCTGCGTGCTGAAATCCTCACCCATAGCATCAGTCCCCTGCCAGTGCGCACTGGGTCCTCTGGCTGTCTCCCCAGCCTCGTCGTATGAGTGTCACACACTTGAAAAATGTGTGTTCTGTTAGTGTGTATGCATCTCCCTCTGAACAGAGCTCCAGCTTTGTGTCGGTGAAGGAGACCTCATTTCATGTCTCTCCACGTGTGCACAGACCTGCAGAACACACAGTCTAGATCATCGCCTCTGCTGTGTGTGTCAGTCGCTCAGTCGTGTCCGACCCTTTGTGAACCCATGGACCGTACCCACCGGACTCCTCTGTCCATGGGATTCCCCAGGCGAGAATGCGTGAGTGGGCTGTCATTTCCTCCTCTAGGGCATCTTCCTGACCCAGAGATCGAACCCGGGTCTCCTGCCTTGTAGGCTGATTCTTTGTTCTCTGACCAGGTAACACATCACCTGGTTCCTTCTGGACCTAGTGCAGTCACTTCTGTACTTGACAGAGTGAAGAGTGGGGTGATCAGAGGAGACAGCGCAGGCGTGCAGACTCCCTCCCTCCGCAGGGGACGGTGCCCAGGGCCGCGGGGCCCAGACTCACCGACACGGGGAGAGTCATTCCCGCTCCTTCGGCAGAGAAGCGTCTTCTCTCTTGAAGACTGTTCCTCCTTCCTGTTAGCTTTTACCATAAACACTTCCAGAGAATACTTTGTTCTCAAAATGTTGTGAAATTAAAATTAAAACCATGTAAAGCACCAACTTAAATGTCATTTTGTGATAAATTATGAAAAGCAGGACTCAAATTTTATCAACTAAATCTATTCCAACTAGAATCAGATGCTGTGTGAGCTAGAATCCCTGAGACTTATTTTATTCAAACTGCTTTTAAAATATTTAAAGCAACTTTTTAGATTTGTAATTTGACTTCCAAACCAAAGATTCTAAGGTTTTTTTTTAAGTACCTTGCATTTATTCCTATATTCTATGGGGTCTTTGTTTTTGCAGGCCTAATAGAGTCAAAGGCTTTCCTAGTGACTCAGACGGTAAAGAATCCGCCTGCCAATGCAGGAGACACGGGTTTGATCCCCAGGTCAGCAAGATCCTCTGGAGAAGGAAATGGCAACCCACTCCAGTATTCTTACCTGGGAAATCCCACGGACAGAGGAGCCTGGCGGGCCACAGTCCATGGGGTCGCAAAGTATCGGACAAGACAGAACTGAACAGCATTGAGCAATAGAGTCACATGGGCTGGACAAGTAGGAGGCAGGGGGGCCACTGGCATCACCCTCTCAGCGGAGGGAAAGTGGACACTTTCACCGTGACCTCACGTCCGAGCACTGATAGCTGTCAGATAGGCCTTTTATCCCTTCATTGTATCTTAGAAACAATGACCCAATGTATTTTAGTGTTTTCTTAAAAAAAAAAAAAAAAAAAAACTGTCACACCATCCTTCCACCGCCTGGTGTTGCTGGCCTAGAACAGCGTGAACTCAAGCCATCTCCACCTCGGGCTCCACACGTGAAACCTAAGCCATGATTAGTCACCTGCTCTGAGCAGACGCTCACATCGGCCGAGCCGCCTTCTGCCGAGGCCACCGGACCGGTCCCGACTGTGTTCCCGAGCCATTCCCCAGGGTCCGCTTTCCCTGAAACAGCAGCACACTTGGGCCAAGATTCTTGATGAATCATTCAACCAGAGGGGGAATGGGGATTTCTGAGAGAGAGCACACTTGTGGAGCTTGAATACATATGGAAATAAACAGGAAAACAAAACTCAGATTCCCAGCACCAGGAGGCAGAAAGTTACCTTCACCTGATCTTGGTGCGACTGGTTTACCTTCTGAAGCACTTCCCAGGAGTTAGGTTCCTCGCACCCCACAGAGCACCGTTCCCATCTTACGGGCCAAGGAACAACAGGTCTGGGGTTCCCCACTGGCCTGGGCGCTGGCAGGGGGCACGGGGCGTCCATCGAGGGTCAGTGGCCTGAGCTGTGACCATTTTTCCTTCCTTTTATCCACTCCGGTCTTATCAGGTTGAGCTTGGCCTTTCTCATAAGACATTTCCAGTCTCAGGCGCCCTTTCCAGCCTGGGCTACGTTCAAGTGATAAAACATACATTTTATGCTGTTGTGGGAACATGATGTAATAATCTCAAGAGCCTTGCCAAAAAAAAAGTCTCGCCTCGGCATGATTTCCTCATAACTTATAAAACAGCATTTGATTTGAGTGTCTCCCCATGTCAGTGTTTTCAGGAAAAAGGTCCCTGATAGTGTACGGGCCTTGTGCGTGCTGGCAGGCTCCCCGCACCCTGGAGGAGCGAGCAGAGAGCAGCCCAGAGCTGCACGCTCTGCACGGGGTGTTTGTTACAGCCCTGGACTGACGGTTTGCTGATCACGTTGAGTCCGTCGGGGTCCTCGGAACATCTCAGGCCACGTCTCCACTATACAGGTAAAGAACCAGACGTGGAGAGGTGATGTAGACAAACAACAGAATATTATTTGGCCCTAAAAAGGAAGGCTATTCTGAAACCTGCAACAACACGAATGGACCTTGAAGACACTGCGTTCAGGTGAAATAAGCCAGTCACAAAAAGACAGATGCCACATAATTCCAGTCTTATGAGTTACCTGAGATAAGCAAATTCATAGGGACAGAAAGACAGAGGTTAATTCAGTCTGGAAGGAGAGGGGAAAGGAATGGGGAGTTGCTGTTTAATGAACGCAAAGATTATGTTTGGGATTGTAAGAAACTCCTGGACAGGGGCGCTGGTCATGGTGGCACAGTGATGTGAGTATGCTTATTGCCGCTGAGCCGTGTACTCAGAACAGTTTAAATGGCAACTTTCAGCTCATGTCTGTCTCACCACAAAAAAACCACCACCTCCCCCTAGATAGTTTTAACAAAAGTTTTACCAAACATCTCAAATTACTGCACGACAAAAAGAAAAGAGAAGCTATTTCATCTCATTTTACACGGCTAGCCCAAACTCATTTGTGAAGATGGATGTAAAAATCCAAAATAAAATATTGGCAAATTAAATTTAGCAGTATGTTAAGAAACATATAATCAGGTAAGGTATAACTGAAGAATGTAGAAACAAATATCATTAAATCTTTTCTTCTAGTCCATTGATTGTTCTCAGCAGATGTTGAAAGCGTTAGAGAAAATCCAATACCCACTCATGATTAAAAACAATAACAACAACAATTAGGAATAAGAGAACTTTCCTAAACAATGAAGAGTATAAAAAAACTTATAACATATCTGCCTATGATACAGTATATACATAGAAAAATTGAAGAGAGTCAAGAAATGGTTATAATCAATTCAGCAAGATTCTTAAGATACACGTACTAAAATCATCAGCATTTCCATGCCCAGGAATAAATAAATATAAAATGTATAGAAAAAATAGTGAACTCAAGGCTAGCCCTGTGATATCTTTTCACTCACATATCTTGGCTGGAAAGAAAAGTTGTCATGCTAGGAATAAACTAGCCAGTCTTATCTAAGACAGCACAGATTCATACTGTACCCTTGGTTAAGTATCAGATAAGTGAACATCTCTACCCCAATATCAGAGCAGAAAAAAAGATTGAGACCTGCTAGGTCAGACTGTCTCCTTCAGATACTCTGCACAGCATCAGGTCATTCATTCACCCAGTTTGTGTTTGTTGAGCATCTTCCGTGTGCCAAGCATGTTCTTGGCACTCCTGGAATAGCAGGTGGCAAGGCAGATACAGCCCTTGCTCTTTGGGGGCTTACACTCTAAAGATGACAGAGAACATTTTCTAAAATCCTGGTGGTGATAAATACTATGAAGAAAACAGGTTGGAATGTGGAGAGAGACAGTGAGCTGGGCTCCTCGCCGAGGCCGGATGGGCTTGTGTGGCGCTAAGGGAACAGTTAGGGTCAAGGTGAGAGGTGGGCAGAGGCCGTGAATCCAGGGTATGACAGGGAGGAGGTGGCGGAGCCTGAGCCCACAGGCCACGTGGATGGCGGTCAGCTGTGTGGTGTTTGTTCTAAGAATGAGCAGAAGTCACCAGAGGATTTTAAGAAAGGGAAATGGGCTCTGAGACATATTTTTAAAGAGAAGCCAGAGAGTGACCTTAGGCTGTTACAGAGATTCAGGTGATCAGTGCTGGTGGTTAGGACCAGGATAATAGTGATGGAGGTGATGTGAAGCTGTCAGGTGTTATATAAAAGTGTTGAGTCCAACTGCACACTCGGGCAGGTTGGACGCTGTGCCATGTGAGGACAGAGAAGAGGGGAAGGTGAATCCTAGACTTGGATTCCGAGCACCCAGGAGAATAGTGAGGGCCTGGAACTCGGGATCCATGGAGAAGCAGAGAAGGGCCTGGCTTGTTCAGAAGAGGAAACAGCATGTGTGGGGGGAGAGATGCTTGGTGTGGGTCCAGAGGGAGACGCGAGCCAGGCTCAGCATCAGAAAGGACTTGGCGACCCTTCAGCTCCCGTTGGGGACCCTCACTCCGCACAGCAGAGAAAAGAAAGTGTCGCATGAAAGTGTTAGTTGGTCAGTTGTGTTGAGCTCTGCGACCCCGTGGACTGTAGCCCACCAGGCTCCTCTGTCCATGGAATTCTCCAGGCAAGAATACTGCAATGGGTTGCCATTCCCTTCTCCAGGGGATTTTTCCCAACCCAGGGATCGAACCCACGTCTCCTGTATTGCAGGCAGACTCTTTACCATCTGAACCACCAGAGAAGCCCTGCAGAGTCACAAGCTGACCCCTTAAGTACAGATACCCGGCTGCACAGACACTGCTATTTCCCAGCCCTAAAATACGTGGCTCATTTTGTTAAGATAAAGCTCCCGCGAGGGCCCTGAGGGTCCCCAAACTCTACACACAGGACCACATCTGGCTGTTGGCAACCGGAGTCTTAGTTCAAATAAAGTGACTTATCCGCCCCACCCTTAAAAAAAAGAAAAAGCCCTGGTGGCATGTTGATTCGACATCCCAACCACACGACCACACAGAAGCACGGCCACTGAACTTGAACGTGTGCACATAACGTGTGCCAAGACCGGTCTGCTGAAAACAAACAAACAAAACCTGGGTTTCTTTCTTTCCAATTGCAATTTCATGGGAGCCGCTCGTGTACAATCTGTCTCCCTCTCAGCTGGCGGGGACTGGCACTGCGCTAACATCTGTCTTGTGGTCATGTTTTATGGGGTGTTTGACGATCGTACGTCTGACATGACATTGGAATTTGGGGACGTGGCCGTCTTTAGATGCCAAATGAACTTGGACAGCAATCCCTCTTCCCGGGTGTGTTTACAGTTGGGAACGTGGAGCTGGGAGGCACCCCCTGGACGTGGCTGGCCCCCTGGACGCTCGGCCGCCCCTCAAGTGCTCCCCTGCCCCAACCGCGATCGCCTCCATGCACGCCTCATCCCTGCGCAGGGGTCCAGGGGCGAACCCCTCGGGCAGCACCGTCCCAGAGGGCGGAGGGGTTAGCCACAGATTTTCTTGTGGCTTCTGTTTTATCTTAATTTAAAGCTGGATCCTTCTCCAGCCAATATTTTTTTGCCCACCACAATCGATGGGCGGATATGTAGAGTGACACTTGATTTCATGGTCAAGGAAGTCAGACAGCAGAGAAATACATAAAATCCCCAAATCCGACTACCCTTCCCTAAAGCAGCTACACTACAGACAAAGCTGTCTCTTTCAGGTTTAACATATATTTACATAGAAATAAATGTATATAAACATATGCATTGAGGGTTTGTTCTCCATCAACTGAGAATCACACAGTCAAGAGCTTTTATCCAACTCTGGGTCTAGAGATCCTTGCATTTTCGTGCAATTGCTTCATTCTTTTAACCATCAGAGGTGCTGTGATTAATTTACACACTCCTTATGATTTGATATTTGGGGTTATTTCCACTATTTCTGCTATTGTAAACTGTATGTGTGTGTGTTCTAGTTGGAGTGTTTCAAATTCAATTTTAAGAGACCATCTTAAGCTCTGATTAGTCTCGCCCAATCCCAGACAGGAGTATTTTTGTGAAATAGATTCATAGATGGGGAATTACTGAAACCTGAGGGGTGTGTCCTTTAAATTTTGATGCACACAGCTTCACTGGGTTGCACTCTAACAGTACTTTGATATTCCTGTTTCCCACACCCTCACCAGTTCCAGACCTTAACCATGTTTTCACTATCTGGTGACCTCGTAACTTAAGGCGTATGCTGATTACTGAGTTCCTCGTGAGCACGGAGCAGGGACTTGCAGCTCCTGAACTGCTGTTCTTGTCCCCTGCCTGCTTTTACATCAGGCTGTTTCTCTTTTCCACATTGCTTTACACTGATTGTTTAGTATGAACTCTAACCTTTTGTGATAAACATAAAATCCTCTCAACTTGTCTATCTTTATTTATATGGCGTTTTCTGTGGGTTTTACTTTTTAATTATTTTTCTGGATGGAACAAAATACCTCTCTTCCTTCACAGCACGTAAACTGAGGTTTCACTTAGAAAGCTTTCCCTACCCTGAGCTTTCACCTGGTCTCCTGTCTTTATTAATGCTCTTATAGTCTTTAATGTTTAGAGTATTAATCCATCTGTATTTATTGTGGGATACAAGGAATCATCTCATCTCTTTAATAGCTTATCATTCTCCAATGATTTTTTTTTTTTTTTTTTTTTTTGCATGCGAGATCTTAGTTCCCCGAGCAGGGAAGCTTGGAGTCCTAACCACTGGACTGTCAGGGAATTCCCTCCATTGGTTTATAATGCCACCTTGAATCATCTCTTAAACTCCCACATATGCATGGGTCAGTTTCTAGATTTTGTTCTTATCCACTGATCTATTTATCTGTTCTGTGTTAATTATATACTGGATTTTTAGATTAGGTAGGAAAGAGCATCATCCTATTTGCAGTCTTCTCTGGCTTTCAAAAATGACATCCTGTCAGAAATCAATGTAAAAAACGGAATCAATGGGGTTTTTACAACCTGGAAGAATATATGGCTGGATTATTGTATAACCAAGTCTAGGGAACCTTTTCTACCTGTGATTCAAAGTCCTGATGCAATAAAAGACTGGTATAATGTGAATATATAAGTAAAAATTTATATAAGAAAAGTTAAAACACAAGTAACAAACTGAGAGAAAGTGTATGTAATACGTATCATGAATAAAGGGCTAACATCAAAATATAAGTCATAACAATCCTAAACTGTATTGTGGAGAGAATTAAGTGGTGTATGTGGTATCAGTGATAATTGTTACAGTTCCACTGTATATATTACATTTATATAATGTGTATGAGCTATATGACAAATATTAATGATCCTCCCTTTTGTGATTCAGTTCCCAGCTCAGACCACCTGTGAGGAGGTGCATTCATCTTGGAGGGCTCTGGTTAAATTCCAGGGCACTGCCTTGAGCTACAACTAAGATGAGCTGTTTTTTTCCTTCCATTTTGTTTTGTTTTTCTTTTACTCATAAATAAGCCCATTTTTTTCTGCTTTGTATCTCAAAACCGTCACAGCTTTCCATGTTCTGTTGTTCATCATCCTGACCTCTTAAAGTCCTTCAGACACAGTTGTTCACCCACTGGGTAATGTTGCCATCAGTTAATTTTGTCAGTCAGTCAGCGCTGACCACCCACTGCACGCCTCTCTCATCCCAACAGCAGCAGAAGGGTCAGGGGCAGTCAGCTCTCCAGTGTTGAGAGCACAGGGCTGCTGAAGCTGGCTGCAGGTCCACCTGTGCCGGCCCCCTCTCCTGCACCTGGGGCCAGTCCCAGGCCAGGGCGTTTCCTGTGGTTCTCAGAAAACAGTTAGTTATGCTCTGCCCTGTACCAGGGAGTGCTTGCCATAGCAAGATGGGAATTTGAGTCTCCTGTGTCATGGACTGTCTACTAGAACGTTCCACCATGAAGGGCATGTCCAAGTGTGCTGCGTCTAAGAAACTTGGATTCCAAGCATTTGAAATGTTGCTGTTGCTGCTTAGGAGCTGAACTCTTCATTTCACTTTATGTTATTCTGCTTCACTCTAATTAGGCACGTGTGCCATTGTGGACACACATGTGTGGAGCATGAAGCCCAGGACCACTGAAGATTTTAAATACATTTGGTATATCTGTGATAAGGTTGGAAGAAGAAATGGCCACCCACTCCACTATTCTTGCCTGGAGAAGACCGTGGACAGAGGAGCCTGGCGGGCTACAGTCCATGGGGTCGCAGAGAGTCGGCCACAGCTGAGCAACTAACACTACTATAAGGTTTTTGTCTTCCCATATGCGGGCCATTATCAATGCTAACTGCTTCTCTCCCTCTAGATTCGATCAGTCAGCACAGGGTCTGTGCCTCTGAGAACCACCTGCAGCCATGATGAAGATGCCTTTCAGCCCACAGCAGCTGCGAACAGCCCACCACTCGTCCTCGGCCACAGAAAGAATGCCTTCGTGTGTCATCACGTTTGTGCGTGTGTGCGGTGTATGAAGAAGCGCCTTCATGTGGCTTTCTGATATCAGAGTGTGTGTCTCAGAGAGGTACTGACCCTCCCCTGTTGGGCCTTTTCTATATAAACCTAGTCTGTGTGTCCCAGAGATGATCATAATTAAGTCCCAGAATTTGTCATTGAAGCACTGTACTGTTAAATAAAGGGTGGAAATTAAATTGTGTTTATTAATGAGAACAAAGAACCCCTGAGTTTCTTGGTTATTATCTGCTAGGTATGAAGGATGCTGGTCCATTATCACAGTTACACCTTAGGTCCCTGAGACTCCTTTCAAAGCAATTAATGAGGACAGGTGTCAGGAGCTGTAATGAATGATTATTAGCACCCTGGAAGTAGCCCTGGCTTCTGCGAGCTTAGTTTCTGGTGAGGAGAGCACCACCCGCCACAGACCAGGGTCCCCACTGGCCTCCAGGATGCCCGCCATCCCCTGGAGGAGATGGGGATTCGGGATGAATCCTACACACGCGGCTGCTCAGCTTCTCTCAGAGAGAAACGCTCAGCCCAGCAAGGCTGCAGGTGCTGCTATGATGCCCTCATGATTCTGTTCCCTCATGTTACTCATCATGTTACTGCGATTTCTACCTCAAATAAATATCGTGTGCATGCATGCTAAGTCGCTCTGAGTGACCCTATGGACTGTAGCCCCCTCAGCTCCTCTGTCCATGGGGATTCTCCAGGCAAGAGTGCTGGAGTGGGCTGCCATTCCCTTCTCCAGGAGAATCTTCCCGACTCAGGGATTGAACCCACATCTCTTATGTCTCCTGCATTGGCAAGCAGGTTCTTTACCACCAGCGCAACCTAGGAAGCCCCAAATAAATATCAAGTCTCAGCAAATACAAGGGATCTACGTCTAGAATAAACAACAATGCACATGGAAATAAGGAAGCGTTTTCTCTTGGGGTAAACATAGCATATGCCCCAGGCCCTTAACACTACTGCCCAGCAACCTTGAGCCTCAGCACTGCTTGGCAAGCCTGGTTCCTTCCTCCCACCGCATACACCCTGTTTCACGATGTCGTCCACTACATCCTGGGTTTGGCTACTTTGGGGCTCAGGTATCAATACTTTGGCAGAGCTCCCCTGACACCAGCAGTTCCTGGCAACTGACCAAAAATGTGCCAGCTCCCGGTGGGGACAAGCCACGGAGAACTTCATCCCCCGGCTGTGGGGCCACAGAGGGCCACGCAGACAACGTGTCCACCCAGGCCTGCATCCTAACAGCAGAGTCCTGGTCCCTGATGCTGCCTGCCAGCAGCCACTTAGGATTCTCTTTCTAAAAGCTGTCCCTTAGGACGTCACTTGCTTAGGATTTCCACTAAGCATTTTGTGTGTGGTATCTTGTTTAATCCTCCCAGCAATCCTAAAAGTTAGTTACAACAAGTTTGCACCCATTACCCAAAAACAAAGGACTAAAAGTGTCTCAGAATTCTGAATTTTTTTAATTTTGAAAGGTATGTGGCTCTCACCACTTCTGTTCAACATTATATCAGAGATCCTACTGAGAGAAAGACGTCAGAAAAGGGATTAAAGTCATACACACTGGAAATGAAGTAAAACTATCTCAGATCACATATACTATATGTAGGAAACAATAAGGAATAAAAAAAATAATAATTCAAAAATGGAATTAAGAATACAACTCTATTTGCAATATCATCTAAAAGTAAACTAGGAATAAATTTATACTGAAACCTACAAAAACATTTCTGGGAGAAATTAAAGATCCAAGTAATTGGAGAAGTATACCAAGATGGATTGGAAGACTATTGATAAGAGGGCTAATTTTCCTCAAAATTGATTTATATAATGTAATCATCAAAATGCCAGTTGTTGTTGTTTTTTTTTAAGAATTTGAAAAGCTAATGCTAAAATGTATATGAAAATGCAAAGAAGGAAGTAATTTCTTAGAAAAAGAACAAAGTTAGGATATTTACAATACCTGATTTCAAGATTTCCTGGCATAAAGGTAGAATGCAAATCAAGGGAAGAGACTAGAGAATCTAGATATAAACCTCATGTTTATGGTCACCTGATTTCAACAAAGTTGCCAAGGCAATTCAGCGCAGTAAGATAGGAAAAAAAAACAAACATATCCTTAGCTCACATGCAAAAAGGAAGTGCACAGAGATCCCCACCTCACACCACACACAGTGAGCTCAGAGGGGCCAGAGCTGACTCGGGGTTTGTCAGCAGCAGCACTACGGGCATTTCCGTCAGGATGATTCTGTGCTCTGAAGGCTGTTCTGGGCACTGCAGTACGTGGAGGCCCATCACTGGCCTCTATTAGATGCCATTGGCACACTCCACCAGCTATGACCCTCCAGACTGTCTTCAGCTATCCCCAAATGTGCTCCGGAGACCAAAACTTCCCAGCTGAGAACCACTGACCTAAAATTGTTAAATGTCTAGAAGAAAACACAGCAGGCAATCGTTCTGAAAGGTTAGCAGGGATTTCCCACGTGTGACACTGAGGGCGCAATTCATACAAAAACAAAATGAACTGGACCTCGTCAAGTACAAGTTTTGCTGTTTGAAAGAAACCATTTAGGAAGGTAAAAGACAAGTCACAGACTAGGCAAATATTTTCAAAACATATCTGATGAAGGAACCATGTCCAGACTATGTAAAGAACTTCTATTCAGTGGCGGAAATCAAACCAATGCTGTAAAGCAATCATCCTTCAATTAAAAACAGATAAAAGCAAACAAAAGAATTTCTATTCATTAACAAGAAGACTGCCCAAAAAACATTTCACACAGAGCATGTAGACATGACTAAGTACATGATGTTCAACATCATTGGTCATTAGATGCAAAGTAAAAGCACACGGGGATGCCGCCATGTGCCGTCAGGAATGGCTGCAGCCAAAAATTCTGACAACGCAAGAGCTGACCAGCACGTGCAGAGCCTAGGACTCACGCGCTGCTGGTCTGGCTGTGTCATTCAGCAGTTTCCTTTGAAAACGAAACATACACTTACTGTGTAATCCAGCAACTTGACTCCTAGGTGTGTACCCGAGAGAACTGAAAATGTGGCTGCAGAAGGACTTGAACACACACGTTCATAGCAGCCAAAAGCTAAGAGCACTCCATCAACTGATAAGTGGGTAAACAAAACCTGCTATATCCACACCGTGGATTGCTACTTGGCGATGCTGCTGCTGCTGCTGCTAAGTCACTTCAGTCGTGTCCGACTCTGTGCAACCCCATAGACGGCAGCCCACCAGGCTCTACCGTCCCTAGGATTCTCCAGGCAAGAACACTGGAGTGGGTTGCCATTTCCTTCTCCAGTGCATGAAAGTGAAAAGTAAAAGTGAAGTTGCTCAGTCGTGCCCCACTCTTAGGCTCCTCTGTCCATGGATTTTCCAGGCAAGAGTACTGGAATGGGGTGCCATTGCCTTCTCCGACTCAGCGATAAAAAACAGCAAACAATTGATAGAGGCAGCAACATGAACCATCCCCGAGAACGGGGAAGGAGAAAGAAGCCAGACTCCAAAGACTATGTGCTGTGTGATTCCACTTAGATAACATTTCTCGAGAAGGCAGAACTATAGACAGAAAACAGATCTGTGATTTCCTGCCACTGGGGGTAGAATTGGGAATAGACAGCAAACATTTTGGGGTGATAGGAATATTCTAAAACTCAACTGATTTTGGTCATACAATTGTATCCATTTACTAACATCATTGAACAGTATATTTTCTGTGGTAAGTTTTACAGAGTGTGAATTATACCTCAATAAAGTTATTGGCTCATTTGGTAAAGAATCTGCCTGCAATGCAGGAGACCCAGGTTCGATCCCTGGGTGGGGAAGATCCCCTGGAGAAGGAAATGACAACCCACTCCAGTCTTCTTGTCTGGGAGATCCCATGGACAGAGGAGCCTGGTGGGCTACAGTTCATGGAGTCATAAAGAGTCGGACACAACTTAATGACTGAACCACCACCGAAGTTAGTAAAATAAAAAAAATTTTAATAGCTACATGGCAACCTTGGAGCTGTGCCTCTAAGATACCACCTTTAAGAAAGAATCTTCTGTTCAGCTGGAATGAATAGCTAACTGCTGGTCGCACCTTAAAGACCCACCTCAGCTTTCAAACCAAGGCCACGCCCTTCCTGGGTGGTCTGCTCGCAGTCGGCATTGGGGGCCTGGTTGCTTCTCCCGATAAAGCCTCTCGGCCTCCAGGAGCCCCCGTCTCCAGCTGCAGCATGGCCGAGGCTCTCCCTGCCCGCCCCTCGTGCTCTCAGCTGCGTCGCAAGCTCTCTTCTTGGGATCCTGCTTCCTGTCCTCTTTACAGTCTGCACAAGTTGTTCCCAACAAACTCTCTGCGCCCACCAGTCAACCCCCTACCCCAAGGACTCCCCTGACAGTGAGCACGGTGCTGCCTGTGGCCCCACCCCGAGCACTTGGAGGCCGCAGCCTCCCGTTTCTCCCATGACACAAACCACGTGGAGTGGGACACACAGAACTGGCCGTCTCACAGACACTCAGGTCAGATTTTTGCCTCTTTCAGAAAACCCCTATTTCAGTGCTTTTGGATTCGGCAGTTGTAGACTGGGGACTGGGGGGCTTCTGTCATTATCTGTGGATACTCTGCTTTCCAGAGATCACATCACTTCTAGAGAAGAGAGCCACCTAAAGTGGTGGAAGGACTCTGGGCGGGACCCAGGAGCCCCTGCACAGAACCGCCAGCTCGTCAGGCTTACCAGTACAGCTCTGAGAGCGTCCGATGGACGGGTAATGACCCGGGTTTAAAGTGTTTACTGGTGGATGGACCTAGAAATTGTCATATTGGGTGAAGTCAGACAAAAGAGAAAGAGTGTAGGACATCCCTTACATGTGGAATCTAAAAAGAAGTTATACAGATGAATTTATTCACAAAACACAGAGAGACTCACAGAGAACAAACTTACTGCTCCCCAGGGGAAGAATATGGGGAGGGGATAGTTAAGGAGTTTGAGACTGACATGTACACTCTGCTTTATTTAAAATGGATAATGAACAAGGCCCTGCTGCACAGCACAGGGAACTCTGCTCAATGTTATATGGCAGCCTGGATGGGAAGGAAGTTTGGGGGAGAATAGATACACGTATATACATGGCTGAGTACCTTCACTGTCCACCTTAAACTATCACAACACTGTTAATTCACTGGTTTTCTGTTGTTGTTCAGTCGCTAAGTAGTGTCCAACTCTTTGAAACCTATGGACTGTAGCACGCAAGGCCTCACTGTCCCCTACTATCTCTCGGAGGTTGCCCAAGTTCATGTCCGTTGAATCAGTGATGCTATCCAACCATTCAATATCACAGTAATACAAGTCTGTGCCTCAACCACTAATGCCAAAGAAGCTGAACGGTTCTATGAAGACCTACAAAACCTTCTAGAACTAACACCAAAAAAAAGTTCTTTTCATCATAGGGGCCTGGAATGCAAAAGTAGGAAGTCAAGAGATGAGTGGGTTAACAAGCAAGTTTAGCCCTGGAGTACAAAATGAAGCAGGACAAAGGCTAACAGAGTTTTGCCAAGAGAACATGTTGGTCGTAACAAACACCCTCTTCCAACAATGATTCTACACTTGGACATCACCAGATGAAAAGTGAAAGTGAAGTCGCTCAGTCGTGTCCAACTCTTTGCGACCCTGTGGACTGTAGCCCACCAGGCTCCTCCATCCATGAGATTCTCCAGGCCAGAATACTGGAGTGGGTTGCCATTTCCTTCAGGGGATCTCCCCATCCCAGGGCTCGAACCCGGGTCTCCTGCATTGGAGGCAGACTCTTTGCAGCCAAAGATCAAGAAGCTCTATATAGTCAGCAAAAACAAGACCAGGAGCTGACTGTGGCTCAGATCATGAACTCCTTATCCAAAATTCAGATTTAAATTGAACAAAGTAGGGAAAATCATTAGGCTATTCAGGTATGACCTAGATCAAATCCTTTATTTTTCAGCTTTACACTGGAGGCGACAAATAGATTCAAGGGACGAGATCTGGTAGACAGAGTGCCTGAAGAACTATGGACGGAGGTTCATAACATTGTACAGGAGACGGTGATCAAAACCATCCCCAAGAAAAATGCAGAGAGATAAAATGGTTGTCTGAGGAGGCCTTACAAACAGCTGAGAAAAGAAGAGAAATGAAAGGCAAAGGAGAAAAGGAAAGATATGCACATTTGAATGCAAAGTTCCAAAGAACACCAAGGAGAGATGAGAAACGAACAATGCAAAGAAATAGAGGAAAACAATAGAATGAGAAAGACTAGAGATCTCTTCAAGAAAATTAGAAATGCCAAGGGAACATCATGCAAAGATGGGCTCAATAAAGGACAGAAATGGTATGGACCTAATAGAACCAGAAGATATAAAGAAGAGGTAGCAAGAATACACAGAACAGCTATGCAAAGAGGCTCAATGACCCAGATAACCACAATGGTGTGGTTAACATAGAACACGACATCCTGGAGTATCATGTCAAATGGACCTTAGGAAGCATCACTACAAACAAAACTAACGGAGGTGATGGAATTCCAGCTAAGCTATTTCAAATCCTAAAAGATTATGCTGTGAAAGTGCTGCACTCAATATGCCAGCAAATTTGGAAAACTCAGCAGTGGGCACAGGACTGGAAAAGGTCAGTTTTCATTCCACTCCAAAGAAGGGCAATGCCAAAGCATGTTCAAACTATGGCACAGTTACACTCATCTCACACACTAGCAAGGTAATGCTCAAAATCCTTCAAGCTAGGCTTCAACAGTACATAAACCAAGAATGTCCAGATGTACAAGCTGGATTTAAAAGGCAAAGGAAGCAGAGATCAAATTGCCAACATCCATGGGATCATAGCTCAGAGATTAAAGCATCTGCTGCAATGCAAGAGACCTGGGTTGGGATCATAGAAAAAGCAAGAAAAGTCCAGAAAGCATATACTTCTGCTTCATTGGCTATGCTAAAGCCTTTAACTGTGTGGATCACAACAAACTGTAGAAAATCCTTAAAGAGATGGGAATACCAACCCACCTCTGCCTCCTGAGAGATCTGTATGCAGGTCAAGAAGCAACAGTTAGAAGCAGACATGGAACAACAAACTGGTTCAAAACTGGAAAAGGAGGACGTCAGGGTTGTCTACTGCCACCCTGCTTGTTTGACTTCTATGCAGAGTGCATCATGCGAAACGCTGGGCTGGATGAAGCTCAAGCTGCAATCAAGATTGCAGGGAGAAATATCAATAACCTCAGATATGCAAATGACACCACCCTAATGGCAGAGCAAAGAGGAACTAAAGAGCCTGTTGATGAAGGTGAAAGGGGAGAGTGAAAAACCTGGCTAAAATTCAACATTCAAAAAATGAAGAGCATGGCATCCAGTCCCATTACCTCATGGCAAATAGATGGGGGGGGTGGAATAGCAACAGTGACAGAGTATATTTTCTTGGCTCCAAAATCACTGCAGATGGTGACCACAGCCATGAAATTAAAAGATGCTTGCTCCTTTTAAGGAAAGCTATGACAAACCTAGACAGCATATTAAAAAGCAGAGACATTACTTTGCCAACAAAGGTTCGTCTAGTCAAGGCTATGGTTTTTCCAGTAGTCATGTACGGATGTGAGAGTTGGACCATAAAGAAGGCTGAGCACTGAAGAATTGATGCTTTTGAACTGTGGTGCTGGAGAAGACTTGAGAGTCCCTTCGACTGCAAGGAGATCAATCAATCCTAAAGGGAATCATCTCTGAATATTGGAAGATGCTGAAGCTGAAGCTCAATACTTTGGCCACCTGATGTGAAGAACTGACTCATTGGAAAAGACCCTGATTCTGGGAAAGACTGAAGGTGGGAGGAGAAGGGATGACAGAGGATGAGACTGTAGGATGGCATCACTGACTCAATGGACATGAGTTCGTGCAAACTCCAGGAGATAGTGAAGGACAGGGAAGCCTGGCATGCTGTGGTCCATGGGGTCACAAAGAGTCAGACATAACTGAGCAACTGTACAACAATGAATACAACCATCTCATCCTCTCCAGTGCAAAATAATGTTTTTTTTTTAATGTTTGCTAGTGTCTATCACATGCATGTGATTACCTTCATATCCTTAGAATCAATGTGTTTCCAAGAAACCTTAATTAACAGTTGTTTTCAGCCTTTGTTAAATGGCAGAACCCTTGAAGTGAGGTCGCAGCGTGAAAGCTGCAATAGACAGGACAGCTGTCAGGAGAACTACTCTGGTTAAAGACTGAGGAGGGAGAGAGGTCCAGACCTTGGCCCAAAGGTCCTGACCTTTCCATGGGATCAGCCCCCACAGTGCCTCTGTGGATACTTCTGATGCGTCTCAAAACCACTCATCTGGTCCAGCCCTCCACTTCACTATCAGAGAAGCTTCCCCCTCCAAGATCATTCAACTAACGAGCAAACAATCTAAACTCAGAACCCCTTACCCACACTGGCCACTCTTTGCATCAGAGGTGGCACAAACCAAACCTGTCTGTGCATAAGGGATAGCCTTAATCAAACTCAGTAAACTGCTTGAAAGGCAAACACTGGAAAGGATGAAATTCAAATGAGGCGTCGTTTGATGTTGTCAATGAAAGTGTCTTTGTATTTGGCAAGCCACTCTCATTATGTGCACCCAGTGCCACTGTTTTTAATAGAACGTTTTTCACCATGTGACACATTAAATATTATCCTCTCATATTTTTATAAATGCCATTTAGGGGCTTAAAAGATTTAATTTCTAGATAGTTACTTAAAACCATGCCCCTTTGTAACTGTGTTTGGAAAACGTTTGAGAAAACTCTGAGCTTGAGAACTTAAGCAAGGGTTTAAAGAGGGCTTCTCACACTCAAACGTAAATTTGCACTGTGAAAAGGCAGATTGTGGTTCTGTAGATCTGGGTGGGGCCTGAAATGTTGCTTTTATAAAAAGCTCCCAGATGATGTCATGGAAGCTGCTTGAATAGCGAGGATCTGGAATACTCAGAGGGATATGATAACTGTACACAATATTTAGTTGTATACAGGAATTAATGATTTGGAGATTTTAATGTCTTTTTCAACCAAATTCTTTTTCTAGCAGAGTGTTGCAAATATGCTATAAAATTCCTGTCGAGGTATTTCTGTGAAAATACCTAGGCAGGGACTCTCAACCCTGACAGAACGTTAGAATCATCTGAGGAGTTTAGAAATACACAATTGAACTTTACTAGTGGTTCAGGGGTTAGGAATCTGCCTGATGATGCAGGGAGGGGACACAGGTCCAATCCCTGCTCCCGGAGGATCCCACATGCTGTGGAGCAGCAAAGCCCAAGCGCTGCAACTGCCAAGCCCTCATTCTAGAGCCCATGCTTCCCAACAAGAGAAGCCCGAACGCTGCAGCAGAGACCAGCGAAGCCAAAGTTAAATCAATTTAATTCAACAAAAAGCATTAAAAATGCACACTCATCAGGGGTTCTGACTTAGCTCATCTGGGCATCCATATATTTGGGGCATTTCTCTGTGTAGTTCTATGCAGTTTTATACATGTAAACTGCATACAGCTAAATTAAATAATTACCATACAATCCAGCAATTCTACTTCTGTGTATTTATCTGCAGTGAATGAAAACATTAACTTAAAAAGGTATCTGCACCTCCGTGTTCAATGCAGCTTTATTTACAATAATGAAGACATGGGAACAACCTAAGTGTCCATAGATGGGTAAAGAAAAGGCGATCATGTGACACACATGATAGAGAATTACTCAGCCGTGGAAAAGGAAATCCTGGCGTTTGTGACAACACAGATCAATGTTTAGTGCCTTATTCAAGTAAAATAAGTCAGAGAAAGTAAAAAACCTATTTTCTTGCTTATACATGGATTCTACAAAAAACGAACTCAGAGATACAGAGGACAGTTGGGTGGTCACCAGAGATGGGGGTGACAACGTGGTTGAAGGTGGTCGAAAGGTGCAAATTCCAGGTATAACAAGTAAATCCTAGAGACATAAATGCAACACAGTGACTATAGTTAATGTTGCCCTATCACATACTGGAAAGCTGCTAAGAATAAGTCTTAAAAGTTCTGTTAAGGAAAAATTATATAACTCAATACTTGTGGTGATGGATGTTAACTAGAGTTGTAGTGATAATTATACGTATATCAAATCAATATGTCACATAGCTGAAACTAATATAATATCATGTTAATTATGGCTCAATAAAAAGGAGGAAATAATAAAGTAAAGCCTTTTTCTAGGACCCCTCCCCTTCAAAACAAAAAACTATATAAGGACAATACTATGAAGGAGTATTTTGTGCAATCATATATACAGTATAATAAAGTACAGTAAAACATACCCATATACACTTATGATAGTCAACCCAAATATTGCAAGATGAATACATTAACAAAGGAGGAGATAATGTGTAATTATCTCTAAATAAATGGGAAAATTTTAAGTCAACATGTAGTAATGATTAAAACTCTTAGTGTCATCTTCTGGTAGGGGTATTTTCTGAGCCAAATGGTGAAATTAGGCATAATCTTTTAAAAGTCTGAAACAGGATAAAGTTACTTATTCTCATCACTGCTATTCAACACTTACTGGGGGTTCTAGCCATATGGCAAAACATAAGAAGTCTAATGATTATGAAGAAAAAAAAAACTGTCCTAACTTGCAAAAGATAGAGTTATCTATATAGAAAAGCCAGGAATATTTTCAAATAAATTATTAGAGTTCAGAAACATTTTGGGCACAAAAATCAATATAAAAAATAATGTATTCGTGGGGGCTTCCATGTTGGCTCAGAGGTAAAGCGTCTACCTGCCAATGCAGGAGACATGGGTTCGATTCCTAGTCCAGAAAGATCCCACATCCTGCAGGCAGCTGAGCCTGTGCTCTAGAGCCGGGTGCTGCAACTCTGGAGCCCACATACTGCAATCACTGCAGTCCATGCACCCAGACCAAGCTCTGCAATGAGAAGTCACCAGAATGAGCTTCACACCACAACTAGAGAAAAACCCGTGCAGCAGCGAAGACCCAGCACAGTCAGAAATAAAATTATTAAAACGCACTCCTATATACAAGCAACTTAAAAAAAATACATAAAACAACATCCAAAAGCATGAGATAGGCAACCCACTCCAGTGTTCTTGCCTGGAGAATCCCAGGGACGGGGGAGCCTGGTGGGCTGCCGTCTATGGGGTCACACAGAGTCGGACACGACTGAAGCGACTTAGCAATGCATAGAATACTGAGGTGAGGTGAGGTGAGGTGAAGTCGCTCAGTCGTGTCCGACTCTTTGCGACCCCATGGACTGTAACCTCCTAGGCTTCTCCGCCCATGGGATTCTCCAGGCAAGAATACTGGAGTGGATTGCCATTTCCTTCTCCAGGGGATCTTCCCGACCCAGGGATCGAACCCAGGTCTCCCGCATCAGAGGCAGACGCTTTAACCTCTGAGCCACCAGGGAAGCCCTATAGAATACTGGGGAAATTATAAATTATTACTAATAGAATACCTTCAGTTCAGTTCAGTCACTCAGTCGTGTCCGACTCTTCACGACCCCATGAATCGCAGCACACCAGGCCTCCCTGTCCATCACCAACTCCTGAAGTTCACTCAAACTCATGTCCATCGAGTCGGTGATGCCCTCCAGCCATCTCATCCTGTGTCATCCCCTTCTCCTCCTGCCCCCAATCCCTCCCAGCATCAGGGTCTTTTCCAGTGAGTCAGTTCTTCACATGAGGGGCCAAAGTATTAGAGTTCAGCTTTAGCATCAGTCCTTCCAATGAACACCCAGGACTGATCTCCTTTAGAATGGACTGGTTGGATCTCCTTGCAGTCCAAGGGACTCTCAAGACTCTTCTCTAACACCACAGTTCAAAAGCATCAATTCTTTGGCACGCAGCTTTCTTTATAGTCCAACTCTCACATGACCACTGGAAAAACCATAGCCTTGACTAGACGAACCTTAAAAACATCTAAATAAATGAAGGCTAACATGAAATACATTAAGTACACAAAAAGGGATACAGCGTATATGTAGGAAGATAATATAGTAAAGATGTCAATTTCCTCCGAAATCTCTAAAGTCAATTCCGTTGTTTGTGCATATGTTTGTGTTCTGACAGGCTGATTCTCAGAGCTTCCTAATATTTAAAACTCTCCTGAACCAAGTATGTGACAAGGCTTGTTCTACCAAATAAGATGAGTCATAATAGAGCAATAGTAATTAAGATAGTGCAGATAAACGTAGGGGTAAGGGTAGATTCACAGATCAACAGAAAAGAACAGCAAGAAATGGACCCCACATGTATAGAAAGTTAGTATATAACAAAGATGGTCTGACAAGTTAGAGGGACATTAGGGAAAATTGTGTTGTTCATATGGGGAAAAAGACTCTACTTCACACCATATACACAGAAACATCAACTCCAGATGGACTGATGGCTCAAAGTCTAAAGCTTAATAAATATAAAAAAACCTTTGTAAGTGGGAAGGATTTCTGAAAGACACCACCATCCATAAAGCAAAAGACAGAAGTTGTGTTACATAAATTTTAACGAACAAATAATATGTTAAAAGTTAAGACATCCATATAAAGAATAATTGCCAAAACAAAGTTAAAATACCTACCAACAGGCAAAACACGCTGTAAACATAGTGAATGGGGGAAGACGTTCCTGCAAGGTTCACATACAAAAGAACATGAGAACATCTATAGTGGAGAAAAGAATAGACCGTGTCTAAGTATCGGAAGGCCTTTTTCATACTCCAAACCTTGTGCAATACCAGGTAATTCATAGTGGAGAACAACATGTTTCTCCTAAGCTTTTCCCTCCCACCACCCACTTGAAGCCTCCAAGTTCGCCTCATGTGTGATAAAATCAGACACGAAAGGTGTAGCACCGTCATTTTTCATGGCCCAAAAGCTAATGAGAAGCAGTAAATTCAAAATGGGGCTGAATCTCAGCATGAAAAGTAAGTTTGAATATATAGATATTTAAGAAGCAGAGGAAATGTGGAGCAATGTACTATCTACTCTGAACACAGGGCTTTCACTGTTCTTCCGCAGTCAGGCTGATAGCAAACCCCACCGGTACATTTCAGCTCCGGTAGTCATCAGCACACCCCTAACAGAACACCCCTCTCCCTGAGAGCCTGGGAGAGCAGAGGGGACGAGGGGACGGGGAGGTGAAGAAGTGGGAGGGAGAGCGGGAATATTCTCCTCTCTCACCCTGAGCTGGGCTTTTCTTTTTACTTCCTTAGTAACAGTCAACTGTGATATTTATGAGGTTTTCCTAGAAACGTGCTTATTTACAACCCTTATGCCTAGGAACGTGCTTATTTACAACCCTTATGCACCATTAAGGGCTTCCCTGGTGGCTCAGAGGTTAAAGCGTCTGCCTCTGATGCGGGAGACCTGGGTTCGATCCCTGGGTCGGGAAGATCCCCTGGAGAAGGAAATGGCAATCCACTCCAGTATTCTTGCCTGGAGAATCCCATGGGCGGAGAAGCCTAGGAGGTTACAGTCCACGGGGTCGCAAAGAGTCGGACACGACTGAGCGACTTCACCTCACCTCACCTCATGCACCATTAAATCACGCTTTTCATTTTATTCATCAAATGTTAATGGTTCTACAGACACCCACCTCTCCCATCCAAGGTTCTCACTCAGGCACCAGAAGCTCTGAGTCCGAGGCTGGGAACTGGTGGGAAGTGCGCAGAGTGGAGCAATAGAACACCCACATATTTTATTTTTATTTTGGGCCATGCCGCACCACCTGTGGAATATCGGCTCCCCAGCCAGGGATCGAGCCCACAGCCTTGCACTGGAAGCTCGGAGTGTTAACCACCGGATTGCCAGGGAAGTCCCCCTCACCCCTGAGCCTGGGAGGAGTGGTGTTACTGGAAAGGATTCGGTATGAGTATCTAGGGAAAGACTGACTGGGGCGAAGCGGTAGAGCCAGGGGGTCAGGATGACTGGATGAGAAGGCTTTGGGGGAATAGAGGAAACCAGCACAACTAAAGTCTGTCTCAGGGGCACTACTGATCTAGCAGACACAGCCCTCTAAGCCTGCTCTGAGAGCTGAACCATCTCCCACAGCCGCCCTCTCTTGGAGCGATCTGCTCCTTACCCCAGGGAGACACCCACCAGCCATCTGGCCACCCTGTTAACGAGAAGCGGAGACCTGGCTTCGGGACCTGGCGGCCTGCGTGGTCAGACCAGAGGGCCAGCATCTGGGGAGAACTGTGCGCTAGGCGCAGAGAAGCCTGAGGGCGTGGAACATGCAGTGTTTTCCTTTACCCATGTGCAGCCGAGACGGGCAGCCAGCCAAGGAGATCCCCGAGATTAGGGTTAGTTGCAGGCCTGGTCGTCTGCCAGGCTCACTCTTTCTGTGGTTGCCCTGTACCCACCTGAGAGTGTGCTAAGTCGCTTCAGTCATGCCTGACTCTGTGACCCCATGGACCACGGCCTGCCAGGCTCCTCTGTCACAGGAGTGGGTTGCAACTTCTTTCTCCAGGGGATCTTCCCCACCCAGGGACGGAATCTGCATCTCTTGCATCTCCTGCTTCGGCAGATGGATTCTTTACCGCTGTGCCACCTGGGAAGCCTACTCGCAAAGATTCATTTCACTCAACAAGTCTTTACTAAGCCCCTATTGTGTGCGAGGCTCTGCAGAAAAACACAGTAAGACAGCTACTGTCTCTGCCCTCTTAAAGGAAACATTTCTATGCAGGTTAAAATATCTAACTTTATATTTGTGAATAAAGGAACAGGAATGGAGGCAGAGAATCGTGGGGAGGGGAGCTCATTTAGATAGCATGGCCAGGAAAGGCTTCTAAGATGCCAACATTTAGCTATCTAGCTCAGAATCAAAGAGCTAGCCGTTTAAAGAGTGAGAGAAAAAGCTTTCTAGATGGAGGAAATAACGCACGCAAAGATCCCAGGGTAAGAAGGAGCGCTCAGTGTGTCTGACTCTTTGCAACCCCATGGACTATCCACTCCATGGAATTCTCCAGGCCAAAATACTGGCGTGCATAGCCATTCCCTTTCCCAACCTAGGGATTGAACCCAGGTCTCCCGCATTGCAGGCAGATTCTTTACCAGCTGAGCCACCAGGGAATAAAGAGATGTTATCTTTAAAAAAAAAAAAAAAAAAAAGACAAGCAAGGAAGAGACTGGTATGTGATAGGGTGGGAGAAAAACAAGAGGCAGACCAGGTACAATGTGTAGGTCATGTAAAAATAAACTGTTGTATTTCATGACAGAGCTACTGGGAAACCAGGGAGGGATTGAGACAAAAGAATGGTATGCTCCTTTTATAATGACTTCTGCGGCTCCTTAGAGAATGAATTGGAAGGGGACAAGAAGAGAATTAGGGACCAGGTGGGAGGCTTTGGCAGTCATCTAGGCAAGAGATGGCCATGACGGTAAAGATTCTGAGAGTGGATTTGTAATATATTTTTGAGATTGAAACCATAGGATTTGCCAAAAGATGGATTCTGTGTGTAGGGTAAGAGAAAGAAGAACCAAGAGTGACTCCTAGAGAAACAAAGAAAAGAAGGTACAATCTGTAGGGCGTTTACCAGGTTAACCTTAAAAATGCACTCCAATATACAGTAGGTGCAGACAAAGACTATTTGGTTCCACTTATATGAGGTGCCTAGAAGTTTCGAATTCACAGAGTCAGAAAGCACACTGGTAGGCAGTGGGAGAGGGGGTGGGGAGGGGGAATGTGGATCTTTAACAGGGACAGAGTTTCAGTTTAGGAAGGTGAAAAACTCGGGAGATGGATGATGGCGAAAGTTACACAATAGGAATGTACTTAGTGCCCCCAAACTGTACAATTAAATATGATTAAAATCGTCTTAGATGATGTGACTTTCACCACAATACAAGAAAATCTGAAAAAAGAGTCACTGCTAGAGTCTTGCTGAGTGCTAGGCAGGTGACGATCCCATGCCATGGCTTTATGAATAAGAAGCAAAGGCAAAGGTGTGGAGCACGGATGTGTCAGCTTTTATGTTATACTGCTGTAACAAACAGCCCACAAGTGTTCACAATGGCTTACAATACTTTACTGTAATGTATTAGCAGCTTATTTTTTGGTCCCACTATATATCCAAACAGCTTCCCTGGTGGCTCAGTAGTAAAGAACCCACCTGCCAATGCAGGAGACGTGGGTTCAATCCCTGGGTCAGGAAGATCCCCTGGAGAAGGGGATGGCCACCCACTCCAGTACTCTTGCCTGGGAAATCCCTGGGACAGAGGAGCCTGGAGGGCTACAGTCCTTGAGGGTCGCAAAAGAGTCAGGTACAACTTAGTGACTAAACTATGACAAAAATGTCCAAAACTGTACGCCAGATGCAGCTCTGTTGTGTATGTGTTGCTAGGACCCAGACCAAAGGATTGCGGTTTTCATTCTGAAGACCACAGGATTTCAGGTCTTGTTTCTTCTGTCTGCCTTCTGATGAACGAGGATAAGAGGCTTGTCCAAGCTTCCTGATAGGAGGGACTGGGTGTGAGGAAAACTGGCCCTAGCTCTTGTGGGTAGAGCTCAACAAATCCTTAATCCAATTTTTTGCTGGTGGGTGGGACTGTGTTCCCTCCCAGGAGTCTGGCTGGAGGCAGCCCCGTCCTGGAGTTATCAGTCTCTATGCTGGGGCTAACGGCGACCTCCTCCAGGAGGACTTTTGCCAACACGCCGCACCCCCCATGCCTGCTGCTGCCAGTGCCCCCGTCCCCACAGCAGGCCACAGCTGACCCTCTTCAGGAGAGTCCCAAACACAGGCAAGTCCAGCTCCGCCTCATGCGGGGTCCCCACCCCTTTCCCCTGGGTCCTGGTGGGCGCAAGGGTTTGTTTGTGCCCTCCAAGAGTCTCTGCTTCTCCCAGTCTTGTGGAAATTCTGTAATCAAATCACGCAAGCCTTCAAACCTGGGGATTCCCAGTCCCTTTGCCCGATCCCCAGGTTGGGGAGTCTGCTGTGGGACTGAGAACCTTCACATCAGAGCGAGAACTTCTTTGGTATAATTGATCTCAAGCCTGCGGGTCACCCACCTGCCACTCTATGGTCATGATAGACAGTTCTGACCAAACATGGTCCACTTGGAGAAGGAATGGCAAACCCCTTCAGTATTCTTGCTTTGAGAACCCCAAGAACAGTATGAAAAGGCAAAAAGATAGGACACCAGAAGATGAGCCCCCCAGGTCAGTAGGTGTCCAATATGCTACTGGAGAAGGCCGGAAAAATAGCTCTAGAAGAATAAAGCGGCAGAGTCAAAGCCGAAACGGCACCCAGTTGTGGGTGTGTCTGGTGGTAAAAGTGAAGTCCGATGCTGTAAAGAACAATATTACATAAGAACCCGGAATGTTAGGTCCACAAATCAAGGTAAATTCAATGCGGCCAAACAGGAGATGGAAAGTGAACACTGACATTTTAGGAGTCAGTGAACTAAAATGGGAATGAAAGTGAAAAGGGAAGTCACTCAGTCGTATCCGACTCTTTGCGACCCCATGGACAGTAGCCTGCACCAGGCTCCTCCTGCACCAGGCTCCTCCGTCCATGGGATTTTCTAGGCAAGAGTACTGAAGTGGGTTGCCATTCCCTTCTTCAGGGAATCTTCCCAACCCAGGGATCGAACCCAGGTCTCCTGCATTGTAGACAGATGCTTTACCATGACGTTATATCTACTACTATGGGAGAGAATCCCTTAGAAGAAATGGAATAGCCCTCATAGTCAATGAGAGTCTGAAATGCAGTACTTGGGTGAAATTTCAAAACAGAAGGACAGAATGACCCTCATTCATTTCCAAGGCAAATCATTCAATATCACAGTAATCTAGGTCTATGTCTTGACCACTAATGCTAAATAAGCTGAAGTTGAACCATTCTATGAAAACCTACAAGATCTTCTAGAACTAACACCAAAACAAGATGTCCTTTTCATCATAGGGGATTGGAATGCAAAATTAGGAAGTCAAGAGATACCTGAGGTAACAGGCAAGTTTGACCTTGGAGTACAAAATAAAGCAGGGGAAAGGCTAACAGAGTTTTGCCAAGAGAACATAGTGGTCATAGCAAACAACTTCTTACAATGACTCAAGAGATGACTCTACACATGGACATCACCAGATGGTCAATACCAAAATCAGATTGATTATATTCTCTGCAGCGGAAGAAAGAGAAGCTCTATATAGTCAGCAAAAAACAAGACCAGGAGCTGACTGTAGCTCAGATCATGAACTCCTTATTGCCAAATTCAGACTTAAATTGAAGAAAGTAGGGAAAACCACTAGGCCACTCAAGGACTGACCTAAATCAAATCCCTTATGATTATACAGTGGAGGAGACAAATACATTCAAGGGATTAGATCTGTTAGACAGAATGCCTAAAACTCTATGGACAGAGGTTCGTAACACTGTACAGGAGGTGGTGACCAAAACCAAGGCAAAAAAAAAAAAAAAAACACAAGAAGGCAGTATGGTTGTCTGGGGAGGCCTTACCAAAAAATAGCTGAGAAAAGGAAAGAAGCAAAAGATAAAGGAGAAAGGGAAAGATACCCAACTGAATGCAGAATTCCAAAGAATAGCAAGGAGAGATAAGAAAGCCTTAAGGAAACAATGCAGAGAAATAGAGGAAAACAATAGAATGGGAAAGTCTAGAGATCTATTTGAGAAAACTGGAGATACTAACGGAATATGTCATGCAAAGATGGGCACAATAAAGGACAGAAACACCAAAGGGCCTAACAGAAGCATCAGAGATCAAGAGGCGGTGGCAAGAAGACACACAATTGTACAAAAAAGTCCTTAATGACCCAAATAACCACGATGGTGTGGTCATTAACCTAGGGCCAGACATCCTGGAGTGTAAAGTCAAGGGGTCTTAGGAAGCATTAATACAAACAAAGCAAGTGGAGGTGATGGAATTCCAGCTGAACTGATTCGATCCCTAAAAGATGATGATGCACTCAGTACATCAGCAAATTTGGAAAACACAGCACTGGACATGGGACTGGAAAAGGTCAGTTTTCATTCCAATCCAAAGAAGGACAATGCCAAATAATGTTCAAACCACCATAAAATTGTGCTTATTTCACATGCTAGCAAGGTCATGCTCAAAATCCTTCAAGCTAGGCTTCAACAGTGCATGAACTGAGAACTTACAGATGTAAAGTTGGATTTAGAAAAAGCAGAAGAACCAGAGATCAAATTGAAAACATCTGTTGGATCATAGAAAAAGCAAGGGAATTACAGAAAAAACATCTGCTTCATTCTCTACACTAAAGTGTTTGACTGTGTGGATCAAAACAAACTGTGGAAAATTATGAAAGAGATTGAAATAACAGACCACCTGACCTGCCTCTTGAGAAATCTGTATGCAGGTGAGGAAGCACCAGTTAGAACTGGACATGGAATAACAGACTGGTTCCAAATAGGAAAAGGAGTACGTCAGGCTGTATATTGTCACCTGCTTATTTAACTTATATGCAGAGTACATCATGAGAAAAGTTCGGCTGGATGAAGCACAAGCTGGAATCAAGATTCCTGGGAGAAACATCAATAACCTCAGATATGCAGATGACACCACCCTTATGGAAGAAAGTGAAGAAGAACTAAAGAGCCTCTTGATGAAAGTGAAAGAGGAAAGTGCAAAAGTTGGCTTAAAACTCAACATTCAGAAAACTAAGATTATGGCATCCGGTCCCATCACTTCATGGGAAATAGATGGGGAAGCAGTGGCAGACTTTATTTTTGGGGGCTCCAAAATCACTGCAGATGGTGACTGCAGCCATGAAATTAAAAGACTCTTGCTCCTTGGAAGAAAAGTTATGACCAACCTATACAGCATATTAAAAAGCAGAGACATTACTTTGCCAACAAAAGTCTGTCTAGTCAAGGCTATGGTTTTTCCAATAGTCATGTATGGATGTGAGAGTTGGACTATAAAGAAAGCTGAGTGCCAAAGAATTGATGCTTTTGAACTATGGTGTTGGAGAAGACTCTTAAGAGTCCCTTGGACTGCAAGGAGATCCAACCAGTCCATCCTAAAGGAAATCAGTCCTGAATATTCATTGGAAGGACTGATGTTGAAGCTGAAACTCCAATACTTAGGCCACCTATGCAAAGAACTGACTCATTTGAAAAGACTCTCATGCTGGGGAAGATTGAAGGTGGGAGGAGAAGGGGACGACAGAGGATGAGATGGTTGGATGGCGTCACAGACTCAATTAACATGAGTTTAAGTAAACTCCAGGAGTTGGTGATGGACAGGGAGGCCTGGCGTGCTGCAGTCCATGGGGTGGCAAAGAGTCGGACATGACTGAGCACAAGCTGGAATCAAGATTGCCGGGAGAAATATCAATAACCTCAGATATGCAGATGACACCACCCTTATGGCAGAAAGTGAAGAACTAAAGAGCCTCTTGATGAAAGTGAAAGAGGAGAGTGAAAAAGTTGGCGTAAAGCTCAACATTCAGAAAACAAAGATCATGGCATCTGGTCCCATCATTTCATGGCAAATAGATGGGGAAACAGTGAAAACAGTGACTGACTGTTTTGGGGGGCTCCAAAATCACTGCAGATGGTGACTGCAGCCATGAAATTAAAAGATGCTTACTCCTTGGAAGGAAAGTTATGACCAACCTATACAGCATATTAAAAAGCAGAGTCATTACTTTGCCAACAAAGTCTCTCTAGTCAAGGCTATGGTTTTTCCAGTAGTCATTTATGGATGTGAGAGTTGGACTATAAAGAAAGCTGAGTTCTGAAGAATTGATGCTTTTGAACTCTGGTGTTGGAGAAGACTCTTGAGAGTCCCTTGGACTGCAAGGAAACTCTGCCAGTCCATCCTAAAGGAGATCAGTCCAGGGTGTTCAGCTGATGTTAAAGCTGAAACTCCAATACTTTGGCCACCTGATGTGAAGAGCTGACTCATATGAAAGGACCCTGATTCTGGGAAAGATTGAGGGCAGGAGGAGAAGGGGACGACAGAGGATGGGATGGTTGGATGGCATCACTGACTCAATGGACATGAGTTTGGGTGGACTCCAGGAGTTGGTGATGGACAGGGAGGCCTGGCGTGCTGCGGTTTATGGGGTCACAAAGAGTCGGACATGACTGAGCGACTGAACTGAGCAATTGAACTGAACAAAACAAACTGTGGAATATTCTGAAAGAGATGGGAATACCAGACCAACTTACCTGCCTCTGAGAAAGCTGTATGCAAGTCATGAAGCAGCATTCAGAACAGGACTTGGAACAAAGGACTAGTTCAAAATTAGGAAAGGAGTATGTCATGGCTATATATTGTAACCCTGCTTATTTAACTTACATGCAGAGTACTTCATGTGAAATGCCAGGCTGGATAAATCACAGACTGGAATCAAGATTGCCCAGAGGAATATCAGCAACCTCAGATATGCAGATGATACCACTCTAATGGCAGAAATAGATGGGGAAAAGTAAAAACATTGACAGACTATATTTTCTTGAGCTCTAAAATCACTGCGGATGGTGACTGCAGCCATGAAATTAAACGATACTTGCTCCTTGGAAGGAAAGCTATGACAAACCTAGACAGGGTATAAAAGAGCAGAGACATTACCTTGCCGACAAAGGTCTGTCTAGTCAAAGCTATGGTTTTTCCAGTAGTTAAGTATAGATGTTAAGTCAGACAATAAAGATGGGTAACTGCCAAGGAATTGATGCTTTTGAACTGTGATGCTGGAGAAGACTCTTGAGAGTCCCTTGGATAGCAAAGAGATCAAACCAGTCAATCCTCAAGGAGATCAACCCTAGATATTCATTGGAAGGACTGATGCTAAAACTCATTTATTGAAAGGACTGATGCTCCAGTACCTTGGTCACCTCGTGAGAAGCATTGGTCGAATACTGTGGTCACCTCATGCAAAGAGCTATCTCACTGGGAAAGACCCTGATGCTGGGAAAGATTGAGGGCAGGAGAAGAAGGTGACAGAGGATGAGATGGTTGGATGGCATCATCGACTCAATGGACATGAGTTTGAGGAAGCTCAAGGAGATAGTGAAGGACAGGGAAGCCTGGCATGCTGCTGTCCATGGGGCCACAAAAAGTCGGACATGACTGAGCAACTGAACAATAACAACAACAGATGGCAGAAAGTGAAGAGGAACTAAAGAGCTTCTTGATGAAGGTGAAAGAGGAGACTGAAAAATCTGGCTTAAAACTCAACATTCAAAAACCAAGACCATGGCATCTGGTTATATCACTTCATGGCAAATACATCCAGAAAAAGTGGAAACAGTGACAGATTTTATTTTCTTGGTTTCCAAAACCACTGGGGACTGTGGTTGCAGCCATGAAATTTTAAAAATGCATGTTCCTTGGAAAACAAGAATACAAGCCATCTAAATTAGGGTTCTGCAAAGAAATGTAACAAATAGGATATGCATGAAAGTGATGAAAGTCGCTCAGTCGTGTCCAACTCTTTGCGACTCTATGGACTATACAGTTCACAGAATTCTCCAGGCCAGAATACTGGAGTGAGTAGCCTTTCCCTTCTCCAGGGGATCTTCCCAACCCAGGGATTGAACCCAGGTCTCCCACATTGTTCTCCATCTTACTTGGGCTTCCCTGATAGCTCAGTTGGTAAAGAATCTGCCTGCAATGCAGGAGACCCCATTTTGATTCCTGGGTCAGGAAGATCCACTGGAGAAGGGATAGGCTACCCACTCCAGTACTCTTGGGCTTCCGGGATGGCTCAGCTGGTAAAGAATCCACCTGCAATGTGGGAGACCAGGGTTCGATCCCTGGGTTGGGAAGACCCCTGGAGAAGGGAAAGGCTACCCACTCCAGTATTCTGCTCTGGAGAATACATGGACTGTATAGTCCATTGGGTCGCAAAGAATCAGACACAACTGAGCAGCTTTCACTTTCATCACTTTCATCTATATCTTATTCATTACGTTTCTTTCAGTTCAGTTCAGTTCAGTTCAGTCGCTCAGTCGTGTCCAACTCTTTGCGACCCCATGAATCGCAGCACGCCAGGCCTCCCTGTTCATCACCATCTCTCGGAGGTCACTCAGACTCACATCCATCGAGTCAGTGATGCCATCCAGCCATCTCATCCTCGGTCATCCCCTTCTCCTCCTGCCCCCAATCACTCCCAGCATCAGAGTCTTTTCCAATGAGTCAACTCTTCGCATGAGGTGGCCAAAGTACTGGAGTTTCAGCTTTAGCATCATTCCTTCCAAAGAAATCCCAGGGTTGATCTCCTTCAGAATGGACTGGTTGGATC
>SJYT01084863.1:272167-301817 GCA_006410635.1 Cephalophus harveyi | reverse complement strand
TACAATGTCACGAACCTCATTCCATAGTTCTTCAGGCACTCTATCTATCAGATCTAGGCCCTTAAATCTATTCCTCACTTCCACTGTATAATCATAAGGGATTTGATTTAGGTCATACCTGAATGGTCTAGTGGCTTTCCCTACTTTCTTCAATTTGAGTCTGAATTTGGCAATAAGGAGTTCATGATCTGAGCCACAGTCAGCTCCTGGTCTTGTTTTTGTTGACTGTATAGAGCTTCTCCATCTTTGGCTGCATAGAATATAATCAGTTTCTTTGCAGAACCTTAATTTAGATGGTTTGTATCACTGATTTCCAAGGAACATGCATTTTTTAAATTTCATGGCTGCAACCACAGTCTGCAGTGGCTTTGGAAACCAAGAAAATAAAATCTGCTACTGTTTCCACTTTTTCTGGACATACATAGATATATATTTTTGGAATGGGGAACATCTTTCTAATTATTCCAAACTGTCAACTATGAGAGGACAATTGTTTTTAAAAGTCAGCGTGAAAAAATAAATGAAAGCAACCCAGATCAAAAGAAAATCTACTCAGGAAATTATAACTCATATCACAAAAGATAAATTATCCTTAATATACACAGAGCATCTACAAAGCAATAAGGAAAGAATAATCAAAGGGTTTGAACAGAGAATACACTGAAAAGAAATATCAAGTGGCTCTTTCACTTATGGAAATATCCTCAAACTCCACTGAAACACCAAAAAAAAAAAAAGTGCAGAAGAGAGCCAGTAGTTCTTATTTTCTCTTAGCAGACCATGGAGATCCAAAAGGTTCGTGACTCCTTTTTTAATATGCTGGAGATGATACAGGCAAAAGGCAATCCATATTTTACTGTTGGAAATGTAAATTTTACAACTTTCTTAGAAGGCAATTTCATAATATAATTGTAAATGGACATGCTTTTCTCCCAACAAATGCCACTTCTATTAATTTATCATACAGTTCAGTTCAGTCGCTCAGTTGTGTCCAACTCTTTACAACCCCATGGACTGCAGCATGCCAGGCTTCCCTGTCCATCACCAACTCCTGGAGCTAGCTCAAACTCATGCCCATTGAATCAGTGATGCCATCCAACCATCTCATCCTCTGTCATCCCCTTCTCCTCCTGCCTTCAATCTTTCCCAGCATCAGGGACTTTTCCAATGAGTCGGCTCTTCCAGTCAGGTGGCTAAGCTCAGGTGCTGAGCTTCAGCATCAGTCCTTCCAATGAATATTCAGGATTCATTTTCCTTAGGGTAGACGGGTTTGATCACCTTGGTGTCCAGGGTACCTTCAAGAGTCCTCTCCAGCCCCACAGTTCAAAAGCATCCATTCTTTGGCACTCAGCCTTCTTTATGGACCAACTCTCACATCCATACTTGACTACTGGAAAAACCATAGCTATGACTATATGGACGTTTGTTGGCTAAGTGATGTCTCCGCTTTTTAATACCCTGTCTAGGTTTGTCATCACTCTCCTTCAAAGGGGTAAGCGTATTTTAATAATCTCAAAAACGTCAGAATGATCTGTTTGTTTCCATGGCAAACCATTCAACTGCTAAGTAATCCAAGTATATGCCTCTACCACTAATGCAGAAGAAGCTGAAATTGAACAATTCTATGAAAACCTACAAGACCTTCTAGAATTAACACCACACAAAAGGATGTCCTTTTCATCATAGGGGGAATGGAATGCAAAAGTAGGAAGTCAAGAGATACCAGGAGTAACAGGCAAGTTTGGCCTGAAGAGAAAAAAAATGAAACAGTGCAAAGGTTAGCAGAGTTTTGCCAAAAGAATACACTGGTCATAGCAAACACTGTCTTCCAAAAAGACCAAAGATGACTGTACACATGGAGAAAACCAGATGCTCGTTTCTGAAATCAGATTGATTATATTCTTTATAGCTGAAGATGGAGAAGCTGTATAGAGTCAGCAAAAACAAGAGCTAGAGCTAACTGTGGCTCACATCATGAGCTCCTTACTGCAAAATACAGGCCTGAACTGAACAAAGTAGGGAAAGTCACTAGACCACTCCGGTATGATCTAAATCAAATCTCTTATGATTATATAGCAGGGATGACAAATAGATTCAAGGGATTAGATCGGGTAGACAAGATAGAGTGTCTGAAGAGCTATGACGGAGGTTCTTAACATTGTACAGGAGGTGGTAACCAAAATAAGCTCAAAGAAAAAGAAATGCAAAAAGACAAAGTGGTTGTCTGAGGAGGCCTTACAAATAGCTAAGAAAAGAAGTGAAAGGCAAAGGAGAAAGGGAAAGATAAACCCTAAGGAATTCACAGTCCTGGAGAATAGCAAGGAGAGATAAGAAAGCCTTTCTCTGTGGTCAGTGCAAAGAAATAGAGGAAAACAACAGAATGGGAAAGAATAGAGATCTCTTCAATTAAACTGGAGATACCAAGGGAAGTTTTCATGCAAAGATGGCATAATAAAGGAAAGAAATGACAAGGACCTAACAGAAGCAGAAAAGTTAATGAAGAGGAGGCAAATATACACAGAAGAACAATATAAAAAAAGTCTTAATCACCCAAATAGCCTCGATGGTGTGGTCATGTGCCTAGAGCCAGACATCCTGGAGTGTGAAGTCAAGTGGGCCTTAGGAAGCAGCACTACAAACGAAGCCTATGGAGGTGATGGAAATCCAGCTGAGCTATTTCAAATCCTAAAAGATGATGCTGTTAAAATGCTACACTGAATACGTCAGCAAATTTGGAAAACTCAGCAGTGGCCACAGAACTGGAAAAGGTCAGTTTTCATTCCAATCCAAAGAAGGGAAATGCCAAAGAATGTTGAAGCTACTGTACAACTGTGCTCATCTCACATGCTAGCAAGGTAATGCTCAAAATCCTTCAAGTTAAGCTTCAATAATATGTGACCTTAGAACTTCCAGATGTAAAGCTGGATTTAGATAAAGCAAAGGAACCAGAGACCAAATTGCCAAGATCCATTAGATCACAGAAAAGGCAAGGGGATTCCAGAAAAACTCTACTTCTGCTTCATTGACTACACTAAAGCCTTTGACTGTGTGGATCACAGCAAACTGTGGAAAATCTTTAAAGAGATGGGAATACCAGACCACCTTACCTCCCTCCTGAGAAACCTGTACGCAGGTCAAGAAGCAATAGAACCACATATGGAACAACAGACTGGTTCAGGATTGGGAATGGAGTTCATCAAGGCTGTATATTGTCACTCTCCTTATTTAACTTATATGCAGAGTACATCCGATGAAATGCCAGGTTGGATGAATCACAAGCTGGAATCAAGATTGCCAGGTGAAATATCAACAATCTCAGATATGCAGATGATACCACTCTAATGGCAGAAATAGATGGCGGGGGTGGGGGGGAATGGACAGACTTTAAATAAAGTGACAGACTTTATTTTCTTGGGCTCCAGAATCACTGAGGACGGTGACTGCAGCCATAAAATTAAAAGATGATTGCTCCTTGGAAGGAAAGCTATTACAAACTTAGACAGCATGTTAAAAGGAGAGACATCACTTTGCTGACAAAGGTCTGTTATAGTCAAAGCTATGGGCTTTCCAGTAGTCAAATGCAGATGTGAGAGCTGGACCATAAAGAAGGCTGAGAGCGAAGAATTGATGCTTTCGCCAATGGTGCTGCAGATAACTCTTGAGAGTCCCTTGGACTGCAAGGAGATCCAGTCAGTCAACCCTAAAGGAAATCAATCCCGACTGTTCACTGGAAGGACTGATGCTGAAGCTGGAGCTCCAATACTTTGGCCACCTGATGTGAAGAGCAGGCTCACCAGAAAGACGCTTATGCTGGGAAAGAACGAGGGCAGGAGAGGAAGGGGACCCCAGAGGATGAGATGGTTGGATGGCGTCATCAACTCTATGGACATGAATCTGAGCAAACTCAGAGATAGTGAAGGACAGGGATGCCTGGTGTGCTGCAATTCAGGGGGGTCACAAAGAGTCATACGCAACTAAGTGCCTGAACAACACCCCAAAAAACAAACGACAGAAGGTGAAGAGGAACTAAGAACCTCTAGACGAGGATGAAAGAGAGTGAAAAGACTGGCTCAAAGCTCAACATTCAAAAACTAAAATCATGGCATCCAGACCCATCCCTTCATGGCAAATAGATGGAGAAAAAGTGGAAACAGTGACAGATTTTATTTTCTTGGGTTCCAAAACCACTGCAGGTGGTGGCTGCAGCCAAGAAATTTAAAAACGCTTGCTCCTAGAAAAACAGTAATATAAACCATCTATATTAGGGTTCTCCAGAGAAACATAACCAACAGGATATACTAGATATATATGCATTTTTTTCTGAATGGGGAACACCTTTCTAATTATTCAAAACTGTCAACTATAAGAGGACAGTTGTTTTTTTGGAAAAAGAAATAAAAACAACCAAAGTCAAAATGAAAGCAACTAGGGAAAATGTAACTCAAATCACAAAAGGTAGATTGTCCTTAATATACACAGAGGTTCTATAAAGCAATAAGGAAAGTATAATCAAAGGATTTAGACAGAGAATACCATGAAAAGAAAAATCAAGTGGCTCTTTCACTTATGGAAATAGACTGAACCTCCATCATTCAGTCAGTTCAGTCTCTCAGTCATGTCCAACTCTTTGTGACCCCATGAATCGCAGCACTCCAGGCCTCCCTGTCCATCACCAACTCCCGGAGTTCACCCAAACTCATGTGCATCGAATTGGTGATGCCATTTCATCCTCGTCCCCTTCTCCTCCTGATCTCATTCCCTCCCAACATCAGGGTCTTTTCCAATGAGTCAACTCTTCGCATGAGGTGGCCAAAGTATTGGAGTTTCAGCCTCAGCATCCGTCCTTCCAATGAACACCCAGGACTGGTTGGATCTCCTTGCAGTCCAAGGGACTCTCAAGAGTCTTCTCCAACACCACAGTTCAAAAGCATCAATTCTTCAGCGCTCAGCTTTCTTCACAGTCCAACTCTCACATCCATACATGACTACTAAAAACCATAGCCTTGACTAGATGGACCTTTGTTGGCAAATTTAATGTCTCTGCTTTTGAATATGCTATCTAGGTTGGTCATAATTTTCCTTCCAAGGAGTAAGTGTCTTTTAATTTCATGGCTGCAGTCACCATCTGCAGTGATTTTGAAACCCAAAAAAATAAAGTCAGCCACTGTTTCCACTGTTTCCCATCTATTTCCCATGAAGTGACAGAACCAGATACCATGATCTTAGTTTTCTGAATGTTGAGCTTTAAGCCAACTTTTTTTTTAATATAAACTTATTTATTTTAATTGGAGGCTAATTACTTTACAATATTGTATTGGTTTTGCCATACATCAACATGAATCCACCACGGGTATACACGTGTTCCCCATCCTGAACCCCCCTCCCACNTTTCTTTGGGATTGGAATGAAAACTGACCTTTTCCAGTCCTGTGGCCACTGCTGAGTTTTCCAAATTTGCTGGCATATTGAGTGCAGCACTTTCACAGCATCATCTTTCAAGATTTGAAATAGCTCCACTGGAATTCCATCACCTCCACTAGCTTTGTTCATAGTGATGCTTTCTAAAGCCCACTTGACTTCACATTCCAGGATGTCTGGCTCTAGGGGAGTGATCACAGCATCATGATTATCTAGGTCATGAACATCATTTTTGTACAGTTCTTCTGTGTATTCTTGCCACCTCTTCTTAATATCTTCTGCTTCTGTTGGGTCCATACCATTTCTGTCCTTTATTGAGCCCATCTTTGCATGAAATGTTCCCTTGGTATCTCTAACTTTCTTGAAGAGATCTCTAGTCTTTTCCATTCTGTTGTTTTCCTCTATTTCTTTGCATTGATCATTGAGGAAGACTTTATCTCTCCTTGCTGTTCTTTGAAACTCTGCATTCAGATGCTTATATCTTTCCTTTTCTCCTTTGCTTTTCACCTCTCTTCTTTTCACAGCTATTTGTAAGGCCTCCTCAGACAGCCATTTTGATTTTTTGCATTTCTTTTCCATGGGGACGGTCTTGATCCTTGTCTCCTATACAATGTCACAAACCTCCGTCCATAGTTTATCAGGCACTCTATCTATCAGATCTAGTCCCTTAAATCTATTTCTCACTTCCACTGTATAATCATAAGGGATTTGATTTAGGTCATACCTGAATGGTCTAGCGGTTTCCCCTCCTTTCTTCAATTTAACTCTGAATTTGGCAATAAGGAGTTCATGATCTGAGCCACAGTCCGCTCCCTGTCTTTTTTTTGTGGACTGTATAGAGCTTCTCCATCTTTGGCTGCAAAGAATATAATCAATCTGATTTTGGTGTTGACCATCTGGTGATGTCCATGTGTAGAGTCTTCTCTTGTCTTGTTGGAAGAGGGTGTTTGCTATGACCACTGTGTTCTCTTGGCAAAACTCTAAACCTCCATAATAACACCCCCCCCAAAAAAATACAGAAGAGAACCAGGAGTTCCTATTTTCTCTCACTAGATTCATGAAGATCCAAAAGTTTGGTGGCTCCCTTATTAATACACTGGTGACGATGCAGGAAAAAGGCAATCCATATTTTACTGTTGGGAATGGAAATTTGATGACTTTCTTAGAATGCAATTTTATAATATTTTAAAAATTGTAAATGTACACACTTTTCTCCCAATAAATGCCACTTCTATTTATTTGTCATACAGACAAACTCAGAAAGGATACATTCAGGTTTTGTGGGACCTGAGGCATATATAATTTTTCAGTGCCTTCATTGGGGAAAGGAATCAAAAAATTTTAAATAGAACAAGGTGCACACAGAGCCCATCACAGCCTCACCTGGGCGGGAAACAAAGCAAGCAGTCCTAACCAGACGTTCTTAGCCAGGCGCACAGAGGCCCATCCTGACCTCACCCCAGAGTACTCTGACAGCAGGTTCCACGCCCAAGGACAGTAGCAACAGACATGTCCAGAAACCCAAACTGAGCGGAACGGTGAACAGCTGCCTCTGCCAAAGCAAATTTGCTACGACTGAAAAGGGACACCTGCTTAAATGTGTGGATACCGATGTAAGAACTCAATGCCATTAAAGATCAGGTACCAATGACACCACCAAAGAAAACAAAATTTAATAACTGACCCAAAAGCATGGAGCTCTATGAGCTCTCAGAATTCAGAACAACTCTCCTACAGAAGTTTAGTGAGCTACAAGAACACACAGACAACGAAACAAAATTGGGAAAATAATACATGAATAAAATGAAAAATTAAACAGAAATAGAAATCATTTTTTAAAAAAGAAATCCTAGGGCTAAAAATATACACAATAATAATTCTGAAGAGTTTAACAGAGACCTTGAAAAGCAGAATCAACCATGGAAACGAAAGGAACAGTGACTGGAAAGATATGGCATTTGAAATTATTCACTCAGTAACAAAAGAGGAAGGATGAGAAACAGTGAGGAAAGCCTCTGGGAATTTTGGGACACAGTGAAAGGAAGAATATTTGTATTATGGAAATTCTAAAAGGAGAAGATAAAGTGACAGTAATAAAATTTAAAGCAATAATGTCTGAAAACTTCCCAAACACGGAGAGAGAAACATATTCAGGTTCAAGAGACCCCAAGGACTCCAAATAAATTGAATCTAAGAGGGGTACACTGAGAAACATCATAATTAAATTTGTGTAAAAATAAGTCAAAGAAAAATTGCAAAGCCATCAAGAAAAAGGAAGTTACATAAAAAGAAGCCCCCATAAGATTATGAAAGAATTTCTCATTAGAGGCAAGGCCAGAGGAGAATGGGATGACATAATTTTTCAAAGGAATAAACTCTCAACCAAGAGCTCTATATTCAGCGCAGCTGCCCTTCAACACGAAGGAGGGATAAAGATCTTCCCGAACAAACAGTAGCTAAAGAATGTATCGCCACTAGACGTGCAGCATTTTAAAACAGTCATTCACCGTGATCAAATCAGATTTCTATCTGGGATGCAAGGATGGTTCAGGATACACAAAGCAATCACTTTAATAAAAAAAAAATTTTTATAAACAGAAACATTTATTATCTGGACATGTTTTGAGGTTACAATTAACTTCACCACTCTTTCTTTCAGAAACAACTTGAGGAGGTTAAAATACATCTTTTACAAAAATGCCTCTTAACTCTGCTCTAAGAAATTGCTATTTATAACATTATGGGGTCCCCACTGATCAGGGGTATGTTTGGAGAGGGAGACGGGAGATAAAACTTTATGTAGCACAAGAGAGAGAACAAAATAATGCTTCTCCTTTGTAACATTTGTCTTGGCACAGGCAAACAGAACATTTACACTTGATATAGGCGTATGTATTTAACCTTTTGCCCTAGTTTTTTCTATAGTCTTCTCTACAAACTCTGTTGAATTAGATTCAATTCAGTGGGCAAGAATTCTTCAAAAGATGAACCAATTACAGTCTCATAAACTCACATTGAAGGCATTTTTTTTTAATTAACCACAAAACAGTAGGGATGCATAAAATGGTCAAACCATCAGTGATCAAACTAAAAAACATATAGAATATTCACAGTGTGAAGAATCAAAAGTCATATGATCATCTAGATGCAGAAAAGGCATTTGAGAAAATTCATTATCTGGTCATTGAAAAAACTCAACTAATTAGGTATAGAAGGAATGTCCTTAACATAATAACAGCAATATCTGAAAAGTCCACAGCATATATCACACTCAGTGGTAAAAGTCAAGTAAATGTTTGGAGATCAGCAACATAAGGGTGGGGACTTCCCTGGTGGTCCAGTGGCTACAACTCTGTGCTCCCTTGCAGGGGGCCTGGGTTTGATCCCTGTTTGGGGAAGTAGATTCTACATGTTGATCCCATATACCATAACTAAGACTTGGCACAGCCAAATTAAATTCTTTTAATTATTTTTAAAAAGAAAAAAGTACCTAAGGGTGTACATTCTCACAACTCCTAGTCAATATAGTACTGAGAGTCCTTGACACAGCAGTTGGCTGAAAAGAAGTAAAGGTGCCATAATTGGAAAGGAAGAAGTAAAACTGTCTCTATCTGCTATTGACATGATTTTATATGTAGGGAAATTCTAGGTTCAGTTCAGTTCAGTTGTGTCTGACTATCTGCAGCCCCATTGACTGCAGCATGCCAGACTTTCCTGCCCTTCACTATCTCTTTGAGTTTGCTCAAACTCATGTCCATTGAGTTGGTGATACCATCCAACCAACTCATCCTCTGTCACCCCCTTCTCCTCCTGCCTTAAATCTTTCCCAGCATCTGGGAATTTCCCAATGAATCAGCTCTTCCCATCATGTGACCCAAGTACTGGAACTTCAGCTTCAGCATCAGTCCTTCCAATAAATATTTAGAGTTGATTTCTTTTAGGATTGACTGGCTTGATCTCCTTGCTGTCCAAGGGACTCCCAAGAATCTACTCCAACACCACAGTTCAAAAGCATCAATTTTGCAGTGCTCAGCATTCTTTATGGCCCAGCTCTCACATCTGTACTTGACTACTGGAAAAATTGTAGTTGGACTATACAGACTTTTGTTGGCAAAGTGATATCTCTGCTTTTTAATATGCTGTCTAGGTTAGTCATCACTTTTCTTCCAAAGAGCAAGTGTATTTTAATAATTTCAAAAACAACAGAATGACCTCGGTTAGTTTCCATGGCAAACCATTCAACATCACAGTAATCCAAGTCAATGCCCTTACTACTAATTCAGAAGAAGCTGAAATTGAACCATTCTCTGAAGACCTACAAGACCTTCTAGAACTAACACCAAGAAAAAAAGATATCCTTTTCATTATCGGAGATATAAGTGCAAAAGTAGGAAGTCAAGAGATACCAGGAGTAACAGGCAAGGGGGCCTTGGGGTACAAAATGAAACAGGGTAAAAGCTAATGGGGTTTTGCCAAGAGAATGCACTGGTCATAGCAAACACCCTCTTCCAAAAACACAAGAGATGACTCTACACATGGACATCACCTGATGGTCAATACCAAAATCAGATTGATTATATTTTCCACACCTGAAAATGGAGAATATCTATACAGTCAGCAGAAACAAGACTGGGAGCTGACTGTGGCTCAGATCATGAACTCCTTATTGCCAAATTCAGACTTAAATAAAGTAGGGAAAACCACTAGACCACTCAGGTATGACCTAAATCAAATCTCTTCTGATTATACAGTGGAGGTGACAAATAGATTCAAGGGACTAGATCTGGTAGACAGAGTGCCTGAAGAACTATGGACAGAGGCTCATGACATTGTACAGGAGGTGGTGACCAAAACCATCCCCAAGAAAAAGAAATGCAAGAAGGCAAAGTGGTTGTCTGAGGATGCTTACAAGTAGCTGAGAAAAGAAGAGAAGCAAAAGGCAAAGGAGAAAGGGGAAATACATACCCAACTGGATGCATAGTTCTAGAGAAAGCAAGGAGAGATAAGAAAGCCTTCTTAAGTGAACAGTGCAAAGAAATAGAGCAAAACAGCAAAATGGGCAAGACTAAATGGCAGCCCACTCCAGTATTCTTGCCTGGAGAATCCCATGGATGGAGGAGCCTGGTGGGCTACAGTCCACGGGGTCGCAAAGCGTCACACACGACTGAGCGAGCGACTTAACTTAGAAATTCTTCAAGAAAATTAGAGATACCAAAGGAACATTTCATGTGAAGATGGGCACTATAAAGAACAGAAACAGCAAGCACCTAACAGAAGCTGGAGCGATTAAGAAGAGGTGGAAAGAATACACAAAAGAACTATACAGGAAAGTTCTTGATGACCCATATAACCATGATGGTGTGGTCACTCACCTCAAGCCAGACATCCTGGCAGAAAAAACATTTGAAAAACTGAAGAATCATTCATGACAAAAACTCCCAACATAAGTGACTATAGACAGAAAGTAACACAGCAAAATAAAGGCAGTCTATGACAAGCCTACAGCTGACATCATACTCAACTGTGAAAAGTTGAAAACTTTTCCACTTAGATCAAGAAGAAGAGAGAATACCCACTCACCAGTTTTATTCAGTGTAATATTGAAAGTCCTTGCCTGAACAATAAAGCCAGGGAAAGAAAGAAAGCCAGGATAGGCATCCCATCAGGAAGGAAGAATTGAAACAGTCACTTTTTGCAGATGACATATTATATTAATATATAGAAAAACCTAAAGAATCTACAAAAAAATGCTAGAGCTAATAAATGACTTCAGCAATATTTCAGGATACAAAATTGATTCAGAAACCTGTTGTGTTTCTATACACTAACAACAAGCCAGCAGAAAGAGAAAATAAGAAAGCAATTCCATATATGTTGCATAAAGAAGACTAAAATATCTAGAAATATATTTAAGCAAGACGTAAAAGATCTGTATATTGAAAGCTGTAAGACATTGATCAAAGAAACTGAAGACACAGGCAAATGAAAAGATATTCCATGCTCATGGATTGGAAGAATGTTGCTAAAATGTCCATACTACCCAAAGCAATATACAGATTCAGTGTAATCCCTATCAAAATTTTAAAGGTCTTTTTCACAGAAATAGAACAAACACTCCTAAAATTTATATGGAACTGTAAAAGACCTTGAATAGCCAAAACAATTTTAAGAAAGAGGAAGAAAGCTGGAGGCATCATGTTCCCTGATTTTAAGCTATATTACAGTGCAACAGTAATCAAAGCAAGATGGTATTGGCATAAAAACAGAGATCAATGGAACAAAATAGAGAGCCCAGAAAGAAACCTACATACATATGGTCAATTAATGTATATCCAAAGAGCCAAGAATAGGCGATGGAGAAAGGACAGTCTTTTCAATAAACAGTGCTGGGAAAACTGGACAGCAGCTTTCGTTAAAGAATGAAACTGGACCACTATCCTACCCCGTACACAGAAACCACCTCCTCATAGGTTAAAGGCTTGACTGTAAGGCCTACAAAACTCCTGGAGGAAAACCTAGGAACTGTGTTCCTTGACATTAGTCTTGGTGATGATTTTTTGGATTTGATGCCAAAAACAAGTTCAACAAAAACACAAATAAACAAGTGAGACTACATCCAAATGAAAGCTTCTTCAACAGCAAAAGAAATCATGAAGAAAATGAAAATGCAACCTAACAAGTGGGAGAAAATATTTAGAAATCATGTTATCTGTTAAAGGTTTAATATCCAAAATATAGAAGGAACTCATAGAGCAAGTCAACTCAATAGCAAATAAACAGACATTCCAATTGAAAAACAGGCAGAGAATCAGAACATTTTTCAACAAAAGCCTATAGGTGATCAACAAGTCCATGAAAGATGCATCACTAATCATCAGGGAAATGCACATCAAAACCGTAATGAGGTATCACCTCATACCTGTCAGAATGGTTATTATCAAAAAGACAAAAAAAGGGCAAGTGTTGGTGGGAATGTAAATTGGTGCTAGCCAGTATGGAGGTTTCTCAAAAATGAGTGGTAGAGCTACCGTATTATGCAGCAACTCCACTTCTGGGTATTTATCCAAAGGAAATGAAAACACGAAGTTGAAAAGATATATGCATCTCCATGTATATTTAGTGTGATATGCAAAATTCAAGATGTGGAAGCAACCTAAGTGTTCATCATTTAAGGGATGGATAAAGAAAGTGTGGTATACATGTGCAATGGAGTATTCAGTTCAGTTCAGTCGCTCAGTTATTCAGCCTTAAAATAGAAGAAAATCCTGCAATGTGGATGAGCCTGGAGGACATTGTGCTAAGTGAAATAGAAAAAGACAAACACCATATTATCTTATTTATAAGTGGAGTATAAAACAGAGCAAATGGAATTCAAAGATATAGAGAATGGATTGGAATGGTGGTTGCCAAATGTAAGGGTTGGGGAGTGAAATGGGTCAAACGGTATAAACTATTTTTTTAATGTTCTTGGCATATAATTGTGACTACAGCATTGTGACTATCATATACAATACCATACTACATATTTCAAAGTTGCTAAGAGAAAAGATCTTAAAATTTCTCATCACACTATAAAATATATATATAACGATTTGTGGTGATGGATGTTAACGAGATTTACTATGGTGATCATTTCACAGTATGTACAAATGCTGAATCATACTGTACACTTGAAACTATCATGCTAAAAGTCAATTATATCTCAATTTAAAAACAAAAATAGCCTGGACAAGTGGAGATAGCCAAGGAGCAGGGTGGGGTCAGAGGATGGAAAATTATTAACAGGAAATTTTGAAGCAAGGAGGGATTCTGAATAAACTGACCTAACAGGATTTTTTAAATATTTATTTATTTATTGGTCTTAGTTTCAGCACATATGGTATCTAGTTCCCTGACCAAGGATTGAACCCAGATCCCACGCATTGGGAGCAAGGTGTCTTGACCACTGGACCACCAGGAAGGTCCCTAACAGGGGTTCTTGCTGGAGGCAGACCAGGTGGTTAACCCTTACCTGGGAGATGAGGCACTGGATCAGATATAAAGTAGTTGTTGTTCTAGGAGCAAGTGTCTTTTAATTTCACAGCTATAGTCACCACCTGCAGTGATTTTGGAGCACCAAGAAAATAAAATCTGCCACAGCTTCCACTTTTTCCCTTTCTATTCGCCATGAATGATGGGACTGGATGCCATGATCTTGGAAGAGGTTCTGATTAAACAAACTTAGCAGAATTCTTGCTGAACTGGGATTTGACAGCTGGGTCCACAAGAAGGTTCAGGAGATGGACTGAAGTTTGACCAAGAGTCTTTGTCCGTAGTCACAGCACTTCCTATCTGGGCACCTCGGAGCCCAAAGGTCAGCCTGCGAGCGGATGCCATACACGTTCCTTATCCAGGGAGTCCTGTCTTCCCCAACACGCGTGTCAAACCAGCCACTGATAGAAATTCCCAGCACAGATTAAGAAATGCTTGGCCAACAGGCCTCATTCAAAACAACGGCAACGGTGGAGAACGAGTAGAAGACGTCTTTGCTTACAACAATTGTATTTAGTAATTATTTAACTCACGACCATAAGAAGGAAATGGATCTATTTTAAAGTGACCTGTGCTTGTAATTAAGGTTTTGTGTTTCCTGTTGTGAATTCTGCTTCAACTTTTACTTTGCTTAAAACTATAAAGTCTGTTTTCTGTGCCAGGAAAACAGTCTCTACTTTGACCCCCGTAATATTTGTACTGTTAACTGAGACGATAATGAAAATTATTGAACTGAAACTAAACAAGCACTTGCAAAGATTCTGCAGGCTAAACTGGTATTTTGTTTGGTATGCATTCCCAGTTTAGGCATTGATGTTTTCCCAAAGGCTCAGGACCTTCCAAGTCCTAACTCCACCTAGACCTCAAAGAGACTACCCCCTCCCATCATTCCTTTATTAATCTGGTTTCAATTTGTCAAATGCTCAATTCACAGCTTATCTATGGGAACAAATGGCTTTCCCGCTTTAATATTTCAGTTTAATATCCCTTTCTGCAAGCCAGGAGATGAAATTTCAGCCAAGCCTACAGAGAGAGGAATTGTCAGGGGGATCCTTTCCTGGGGATCACCCAGCCGTCCATCTGTCCATCCGTCCGTCTGTCAACGTAAATGCGGGGAAGGGGCGCCTTTGTGGCTGGCTGTTCTATGGGTTTGTGGCCGCCACGGGGGCCCAGACAGAGCAGGAGAAGTGACTGCCAGACCTAAAGCTTGGCAGGAAGAACCAGCTGTCAGCCAGATAATGCACTGGGCCAGCGACATGAAACCCAATCATTAAGTGTTGGGGGGATTGGTCAGAGAGAGAGAAAGACTCTTTGTCCCAAGTGTGTGGAGCGGATGACGGTGGAGTGCGGGAGAAGGGCTGTGACTCACGAAGCCACGAGGTTTGTTCCCAAAACAGATCTGGGGACATTATCTGGGGATGGAGCCAAGGGCACAGCAGGAGATGGATGCTCAAGACAGACCCCGCTGCAGAGGGTGATGAAAGACTGTCCCCTCGTCCCTGTGGCCGCAGGGCCCGGAGAAGATTCCGGAGGCAGCCCTCCAAGGTGGTCGGAGACAGAGGAATTCAGCTATTTGGAACTCCTTGGCAGTTTGCCTTCCTTGAGCAATTCCCACCCCCACCCCACCCCCTTTTATGACTTATTGGATTCAGGGGTCACCTTGTAATATCCTTTGAGACCAAATTAGGCTTTAACGCATAACATATTCACGCTCCAGGGCTTAAGAGTTCACTTCCTGCACTAAAAGAGTAAAGGAATTGAGTCAAATGACCCCTATGATCCCCAGCTTTGATGGACCCACTACCAGAGGCAAAGCGATCAGTTTTAAGATGTGGGAATCTTTTCCACATCGTTGTTCAGGCAAGAATTCTATGGCTTCCCACAGGCTGTGTACACCTGCTGTTCCCCGTGTTGAATTCACGGTGATTGCCAGTGTTTACCTTCTAGCACACACCCAAGGTGTATTCACACGCAACACAAACAGCCCAGATCCACAAGACAATTTTTGAGCATCCTTTTTACTTTGGGTATAGACACACACACACACACACACACACACACGCACACACACACGACTCCAGGGACCAGGATAAGTGACCCAGCAGCTGCACTCAGAGCCAACAGCCCTGGAGGGAGTGAGGCCGGAAAGCAAGGGGAGTCCGGTTGCTATGCAGGGTAATGAGCTCAGCAGAGGCTGGGGGAAGAGTGCAGAGAAAGGGGTGATTCGTCCTGGAAGGAAAGGGAAGGGTTCAGGAAATGCTTCCAAGAGAAACTGACACCTGAGTTAGCTTTTGGAGGATGCTGAGGTGTTCAGCAGCAGGAAAAGGCAGTAAGGAAGAGGCTGTGGGGCAGCCTGTGGGGTCAGGAGCTCTGAGGTTTGAGTAGGAGGGGAGCTTATGACGCTGGAGGACATACCACTGACGGCTAAGCCTGGACCAGATGGGAGTGTCTGCCTGCTAGTTTTAAGAGGCTCCTGGAATTCTCCAGGCAAGGGATGCTGGGTGCTAGACTCAATGCTCCTGGAGATGCAAAGGAGGAGGTGGACTAGAGGGCTGTTTAGGAAATGGAATGCACAGAACTCAGGATGGAGTTGCCACGAAAGGGTAAGAAGACAGGGCTAAGTGGGGATGAGTCTTCAGATTTAGGGATACAGTGTTAGAACCCTCAGGAAGATCGCATTTTATTTACTATTTTTAATCCTTTATTTATTTAGTTTTACTTTATTTTACTTTACAATACTGTATTGGTTTTGCCATACATCAACATGAATCTGCCACGGGTGTACATGTGTTTCCAATCCTGAACCCCCCTCCCACCTCCCTCCCTATACCACCTCTCTGGGTCATCCCAGTGCACCAGCCCCAAGCATCCCATATCCTGCATCGAACCTAGACTGGTGATTCGTTTCTTATATGATATTATACATGCTTCAATGCCATTCTCCCAAATCATCCCACCCTCTTGCATTTTAAAAGGAAACATATCCATAAGCTAATGGGACAAAATGTATTAAGTGGTTAGTAAGTGAAAGCTGTTCAGTCAAGTCCGATTCTTTGTGACTCCATGGACTGTAGCCCACCAGGCTCCTCTGTCTATGGGATTCTCCAGGCAAGAATACTGGAGTGGGTTGCCATGCCCTCCTTTAGAGGATCTTCCCAACCCAGGGACTGAACCTGGGTCACCTGCACTGCAGGCAGATTCTTTACAGTCTGAGCCACCAGGACAAGTGTATCAGAGTACTTTTGCCATGAATGGAGCCTGCCGTCCAGGGGATATAAAGGGATCAAGTATCTGTTGCTGAAGACACTTGTTAGAAAGACAGGAGTGGGGAGATTAAAGGCACAACCCTGTTTCAGAGCTCTATCTTAAGCTTGTTCAATCTTCGAAAAGTAGTTGCCAGGTTTCTAAATCTAATCACTTGAGGGATCCAAAGGGGTAAAGAAGTAACTTCCATCTTCAGCAAGATAATGAGCATTATTGTTGTTTAGTTGCTCAGCCGTGTCTGACTCTTTTCCAACCCTGTGGACCTGAGCCCACCAAGGTCCTCTGTCCATGGGACTTCCCAGGCAAGAATACTGGAGTGGGTTGTCACTTCCTTCTACAGAGGATCTTCCCGATCCGGGAATCAAATCCACATCTCCTGTATTGGCAGGCAGATTGTTTACTGCTGAGCCACCAGGGACATTTAAAAAGGCATAATGAAATACAGAGAGTTTCCTTTCAAATGATTGGATAAACCTGCAAACTCTAGGGCTAGAAATAAACGAAAGAGGCAGGTCATCATCAAAACTGGGGAGACCCTATGATCTTGTGTGTGTGTGTGTGTGTGTGTGTGTGTGTGCGTGTGTGTAGGGGTGAGGGGAAACTGGAATGAAGAGCACCTTGACAAAACTGGGGCTCAAAAAGGGTTACACTCCTGGAAGTGTGCTCATCGGGGGAAATGACTTCTCTACAAAGGCAAACAAGAAAATGGTTTGTCCTTATCACCAAATCCTTAGGCATTTGAAAGTAACACACACCTCCCAGGAAAAGTCTTCCTCAGCCCGGGCTTCTGGTAATACTCACAGATAAGTAACCATAAATCTGAAATCACGCATACTTCCAAATAGATCACCATGACCATCTTTAGGAAAAGGACGTAATAGAACCAGACCAACCAAGATAGATACTGATTCATCAGACATAGAGTATAAAATAAGAATGTTCATGGAATTTCCTGGTGGTCCAGTGGTTTGGATGCAAGGCTTTCACAGCCAGGGCGTGCAATCAATCCTTGGTCAGGGAAGAAAGATCCCCACAAGCCACACGGCCAAAAAACAAACAAAAAAAGAATGTTCAACATGTTAAAAGAAATAGGAGGACTTAAAAGCAAGAGAAAGGAGCAAAAGTGCTACAAAATAAGATAGGGTTGAAAAACAACCAAATAGAATATAAAGTTTAAAAAAAAATTAAACAGTATTTAAATCTTCCTGAATCTCTGCATTAAAAAAAAAAAAAAAAAGCTGTGATAGTGAAACCAAATGAAGTTTCATTAGGTCCTGTTTGCTTATTTTCACTACTCTAGGAGGTGAGTTAAAAAAGATCTTGCAGCGATTTTTGTCAAAGAGCGTTCTGCCTGTTTTCCTCTAAAAGTTTTTACAGTGTTTAGCCTTACAATTCAGTCTTTAATTGATTTTGAGTTTATTTTTGTGTATGGTGATAGTGAGTGTTCTAATTTCATTCTTTTACATGTAGCTATCCAGAACCTACTGTAGAGCACAGAGAATTCTACTCAATGCTCTGTGGTGACCTACATTCGAAGGAAATCCAAAACCCAGGGGCTATATGTGTACATACGGCCGATTCACTTACTGTACAGCAGAAACTGGCACAACATCGTAAAGCAACTATACTCCAAAAAAAAAAAAAAAAAAAAATTTTTTAAGTGATTTCAGGCAATATTATTAAAAAAAAAAAAAAAAAGAACAACCCAAATCAAGCTATTTTCATGAACTTGAAGACACAAGCATATGAAGACAAAGCACCCCCCCATCCAAAAGATCTGTGGTACCAGCATCTGTACAGGAGGAAAAAGGAGGCGGCTCTGGGTCAGTGGCTGATGACCTCAGAACAGAGCATCCCTAAATAGCTAAGTTATTACCAGAAAGCACAGTGGGGCCAGTTTGAGAAGAGCACCTGGATTTTGCCCAGTTCGATAGCATGTCAGTACAGAGGGCTCACGGTAAGAACACTGAAGGGTCCTGGAGCTGTCTACACTCTGTAAGCTGACCCACCTGCATGCCTCTCTAGACTAGGGTTCTACACTGAGGAGGAATTGCTGGGCATGGAGTCAAACTTGATCAAGACAGAAGAAAGAGAGGATCAAGATCAGGGATTCACAAATTTCTCCTGTAAAGGACTAAATACTAAATGTTTTAGGCTTTGAGGATCAGACATTCTCTGTTACAACTACTCATCTCTGCAGTTACAGGGCCAAAGTAGCCACAGATGACATGTAAGTGAAAAGATGCAGCCGTGTCCCAATAAAACTTTATTTACAGACACTGAAATATAAACTTCATATAATGTTCATGTGTCAGCGATATCCTTTTATTGTTGTTTTATTGCTATTGTTTCAACCATTTAAAAGTGTAAAAAAAAAACAAAAGCATGCTTAACACAAAGAATATATAAAAACCAGTGGTGGGAAAGATTTAGTTTTCCAAGTCCTGGTATCAACCAAAGTAGGGTTAGAGGAAAAAACACAAGAAACTTCAGATGCTCAACATCACTAATCATCACGAAATGCAAGTCAAAACCTCACATCTGATAGAATGGTTTTTACCAAAAAGACAAAAGGTAAAAAATGTTGGCAAAGATGTACAGAAAAGGTAATCCTTATACACCTTGTGGGTGGGACTGTGGAATGTAAAATGGTGTAGCCATGTAGAAAATGGTATGGAGGATCCTCAAAAAATTAAAAGCTGACCTACCATATGACCCAGCAATCACACTGCTGAGAATATATTTGAAGGAATGAAATCAGTGTCTCAAAAAGATACCTGCACCACCACGTTCATTGCAGCATCACTCACAATAGCCAAGTATGGAGACAACCTAATGTTCATCAGTGAATGAATGGATAAAGAAGATGTGTATACACATACAATGGAATAGTATTCAGCTGTGAGGAAGAAGGAAATCCTACCGTTTGTGACAACGTGGATGGACCTTGAGGGTATTATGCTAAGTGAAGTAAGTCAGAGAAAGAAACACTATATTTAGAATCTAAAAAATATCAAACTTGTAAAAGTAGAGAGTAGAATGGTGATTACCAGGAGACAGGATTGGAGTGATATTAAAGGTCCAACTTTGCAACTAGTAGATAAATAAATTCAACAGGTCTAAGGCACAGCATGTGATTGCAGTCAACGAAACTATATTATATACTTCAGAGTCATTAAAAAAAAGCTAGGTCTTAATTGTTCTCATCACAAAGAAGAAATGATAATTATGTGAAATGATAGAGATATTAGCTAACACACAGTGATCATTATACTGCAATATAAGTGCATCAAATCAACATGTGTACATCTTAAACTTACACAATGTTGTATGTCAGTTACATCTCAAAAAATAAATTTAAAAGAGAAAAAAAAAACTCACAAAGCAAGCCATCTTAAAAAAAAAAAAAAAAAAAGCAGCAGTAAAGGGTGAAGTTAGAAAACCACCTAGGACTTCCCTGATGGTCCAGTGGCTAAGAATCTGCCTGCCATATCAGAGGACATGGATTCAAACCCTGCTCAAGGAACTAAGATACCACAGGCCGATGTGCCATAACTTCTATAGTATCCTGAGAACCACAAAAAGACCCAATGCAGCCAAATAAATAGAAAGTTATTAAAAAAAAAAAAAAAGCCACCTTAAACCATGCTTCATCCTAAAAGTTCAGGCAAACTAACTTTATAAGAAATAAGCAACAGAAAATTATCAAGGTCAAATCCCATACAAAATTACTGTAAGAAAAAAGAGAAGTAGAATAATCCTGCACAGACAAAAAAGAACAAAGACAAGATCACAAAACCGATCAAATCTATTATAACTTTAAGAAAATTGGGTAAGACATAAAACAGAAAAACTCACCAGTGGGGCAACAGAATTAAGAATTAGAAATAAAGAAAAATCAATTTCAGAAGCAAAGGCTACATTATAAGGAATATAATAATAAACAGAAAAGAAATAAGCAAATATTTTTAAGGATATCTCAGAAAGTGACAAATATTAAAGATAAGCAAAGGATATTAGACCCAGGAGCTCTTGAAGGGGGAAAAAAAAGAATCAAAGAAAAAAACTGAGTTACTACTAAAAACCACAGTTCAAGAACTTTTCCTGAATTAAAAAAAAATCTGAAGCTATATTGAAAAAGTACATCACATATCTGAGAACACTGACCCAAAATGGTAAGAGTACTAAATTTTAAAGACAAAAGAAAAGATCTGTTGGACATCTAAAAAAGCCAAAAAACAAACAAAAAAACATGGTGACTATTAAGAAAAAGTATATTATCAAACTTTTTAACAGAACAACTTTATGAAAAGAAAGTGAAATAATGTGCTTAGGACGCTCAAGGAAGAAATATATATAAGAATTTTATATCCACCACCTGACTTTTAAGTATAATAGGCACAAACTGTTACCAACATGCCAGAATTCCAAATATTATTCATGAGTCTTCCTGAGCAAATCTATTAGACATCAAGATTCAGACAACCAAAATGAATAACGATATTGACTTAAATTTTGGTGAGGCGCATATATAATACACACATGCTCACATACATCACACACGCATATACAAATGAAGGTTAAGAAAGAGATGGTATGTAATGACTACAAGCTTTAACAGTGTAGCTATAGTACAACCATTTCAAAAATGATAGAGGGAGAGGAAAATAGAGGAAGAATGAGAGAACACGTGCCAAAAAAAATGTAATATTTTCAGGATCCACATTAGCGGTAGTATTGGTATTAATATTATTCTGAGACTTCTGGGTATATAATATAGCTTAAAACCAATGAATTTTTTATGGGATATTCTAATTCTATCATCTCCTGTGTGTTTGAGAACTAGATTCTCAGGTATGAAAGGAAGATGATACAGGTGTGTTTGAGAAGAGGTTAAGCTCTATAGGCTCTGATTTGAATTGGACTCATGGGATATTTTACTTTTAATATACATATAAAAAATATATGCATAATACATTTCTTAGCGCTGTTTATAAAACACCCCTTAGGGACAAAATTGCGGTCTGGAAATATTATTTCTCACTGAAAGAAATCTAGCCTTCTTGGAGAAATGGCTGATTTCATGTCTGCAAAAAGAAAAGTTATGAGATGAGTGTGAGAAATCTTGTATCAAACTTCAAGGAAGCCAACCAAGACGGTTAAGGTGATGTCAAATGATCTAGAAGGTGACTGGAAGAGGATCCCATTGGATGCAGTGCAATGCTTTGAGCTGTGATAAGCATAACTGCAATGATTTAGAGCCCTTCAGTTCAGTTTAGAGCCCTTCAGTCACTCAGTCATGTCCAACTCTTTGCAACGCAATGGACTGCAGCACACCAGGCCTCCCTGTCCATCACAGACTCCCAGAGTTTACTCAAACTCATGTCCATTGAGTTGGTGATGCCATCCAACCATCTCATCCTCTGTCATCCCCTTCTCCTGCCACCTTCGATCTTTCCCAGCATCAGGGTCTTTTCTAATGAGTCTGCTCTTTGCATCAGGTGGCCAAAGTATTGGAGTTCCAGCTTCAGCATCAGTCCCTCCAATGAATAGAGCCCTTCAAAGATGTTTAAAGCCGTGACTTCTTAATGCTCTTAAAATGACAGGAATGAAAAGGAGCTGATTCATTACCTTGAAAATTGACAAAGAGAAGCAATCAAACATTTGCTTCTTTGTAAATTGTACCACTTGGTAAACAAAGAATTATGAGGGAATGTGTATTAAATTTCCAACTAATAAATGAAAAAATGATCACAGACTTAGAAAACTGACCTTTGCAACCCCCTATGAATGGAAATCAGTCCTGAATATGCATTGGAAGGACTGATGCTGAAGCTGCTGCTCCAATATTTTGGCCACCTCATGTGAAGAACTGACTCACTGGAAAAGACCCTGATGCTGGGAAAGATTGAAAGCAGGAGGAGAAAGGGATGACAGAGGATGAGATGGTAGGATGGCATCACTGACTCGATGGACATGCGTTTGAGCAAGCTCTGGGAGTTGGTGATGGACAGGGAGGCCTGCTGTACTGCAGTCCATGGGGTTGGAAAGTGACTGAGCGACTGAACTGATGAATGGAAACAGAAATTTAGCATCAGTATCTCTGACTCCTAAGATCACAAAATAGACAGCCTGACATTAGGAGAAAATAATGCTTCTAATTGGCTCAAAGGCATTGAGCCTGAGTGAGCCAGTCAGTGGTTTCAGTTGCCAATTTTCAGAAAATGCAGAGGACAGAGGAACATGCTGAATTGCACCATAGGTCTGCAACCGCCAAAATCCACATGGTGGGAAACTATACATCAAACAACTTGGGTTCTTCCAAAGAAATTGGATAAATTGTAAAGGAGTAAAAGGAGATAAATGAGGAACATATGGATAGTTAAAAGACATACTGAAAAAAATTAAATGGCCAAAGATAAGAAAAAAATATTTAAAGAAAAGGTAGTCTTCAAATTAAGCACAGCTCATGAAAGAATCAGCAAACTAGAAAATATGTCCAAAGAAACTGCTCAGAGTGTATCACTCCTTTATCCTTTCATCCACTGATGGACACAAGTCATTTCTCTGTCTTGGTTATTGTAAACAATGCTGCAGTGACTGTGGGGGTGCATATATCCTTTCAAACTAGCATTTCCTTTTTAAGGGGATAAACACACAGTAGCGAAATTGCTGCATATGTTAGTTTATTTTTAATTTGCTGAGGAACCTCCATACTGTTTTCATGGTGGCTGTACCCATTGACATTCTTATCAACATCCTCACCACTTATTTCTTTTTATCATTATAGTATTATTATATTATTCAATACAGTTCAGTTCGGTCACTCAGTCATGTCTGACTTCTTTGCGACCCCATGAATTGCAGCACACCAGGCCTCCCTGTCCATCACCAACTCCCGGAGTTCACTCAGACTCACATCCATCGAGTCCGTGATGCCATCCAGCCATCTCATCCTCTGTCGTCCCCTTCTCCTCCTGCCCCCAGTCCCTCCCAGCATCAGAGTCTTTTCCAATGAGTCAACTCTTCGCATGAGGTGGCCAAAGTACTAGAGTTTCAGCTTTAGCATCATTCCTTCCAAAGAACACCCAGTGCCAATCTCCTTCAGAATGGACTGGTTGGATCTCCTTGCAGTCCAAGGGACTCTCAAGAGTCTTCTCCAACACCACACTTCAAAAGCATCAATTCTTCAGCGCTCAGCCTTCTTCACAGTCCAACTCTCACATCCATACATGACCACAGGAAAAACTATAGCCTTGACTAGACGGACCTTAGTCGGCAAAGTAATGTCTCTGCTTTTGAAAATGCTATCTAGGTTGGACATAACTTTTCTTCCAAGGAGTAAGCATCTTCTAATTTCATGGCTGCAGTCACCATCTGCAGTGATTTTGGAGCCCAAAAAAATAAAGTCTGGCACTGTTTCCACTGTTTCCCCATCTATTTCCCATGAAGTGATGGGACCAGATGCCATGATCTTCGTTTTCTTAATGTTGAGCTTTAAGCCAACTTTTTCACTCTCCTTTTTCACTTTCATCAAGAGGCTTTATATATATATACACACATATATAAAAATGCATATGATTATAAACTTTCATGGGAGAAGGTTTATAAACTATCTGAAGCTCATCCTTCCTGCTCTCACAGTTCCACATCTAATTAATCTTCAATCTCCTAAATATACTCAGGTCTATGCCCCTGTTCCTGTTTCCATGGCCCCTTAGTTCAAGCCATCATTTGTCATTGGGATTATATGGTGGCTTCTTAACTTTAGTCTTCCTTCCTTTAGTCTTTATCCCCTTCAATTGATTTTCAGATAGCCTCTAAACTAGAGCATTCTCCATAAAATATGTTTCATTATGCCTCTCCCCTATTTAATATCATTGCATTACCTATGCAAAATTCTTTATAATGGTATAGTAAATTTTGCCTACTTTGGTGATGTTAAAAATGGACTAAGGAAGAGAGTTTAGGTGATACAAACAAAATTTATTTAACTCCTTTTGGAAAACTGCAAAATGAGGTGAAAGGCAAAGAATAAAGGTCAAGGAAGAGGCAAATAGAAAAATACCTGATTGTCTGGGGGTACCTTGTCCATCTTATTTGGAAATAAGGTATAGACCCCAGAGTTGGCTTGACATTTGGAGATTGGCTAATTGGATATCCTGTGTTTCTAGTCAACTGAAATTTATAAGGTTCTAAGAGTTATCTAAGTTTTGATTTACTGACCTGTACCTAGGACAAGAACAACTTCACCTTGGTTCTAGTAAGCTCTTCCTCTTCCATGTTGTTAGTTCTGAATTATTTGCAGTTTCTCAGTTCTACTTGGTTGTTTATAAATCTTAATGGTATACTTACCATTCCCTAGGCCTAGAATGTACTCTCACCCCATCATCTGTGTAGAGAAGAAAAAGCTTTACTTGGCGTTCATAAGGTTTAGTCGTGTCTGACTCTGTGCAACCCCCACCAGACTCCTCTGTCCATGGGATTCTCCAGGCAAGAGGAGATAGCCACTGCCATCTCCAGGGCACCCTCCTGACCCAGGGATCCAACCTGCATCTCTGATATTTCCTGCATTGGTAGGTGGCTTCTTTACCACTAGCGCCACATGGGAAGCCCTCATGGAATCCATGGCTGGGTCTGAAAATCAGACTGAGAAAGACATATTCACAGTAGAAAGGCATAAATTTTACTTTTTTGTTTGTTGTTTTAGTCACTAAGTCATTTCTGACTGTGACCCCATGGACCATAGCCCTCTAGGCTCCTCTGTTCATGGGATTTCTCAGGGAAGAATACTGGAGTGGTTAGCCATTTTCTTCTCCAGGGGATCTTCCTGACCCTGGGATCAAACTGATGTCTCCTGCATTGGCGGGTGGTTCTTTACTGCTGAGCTACCTTTGTGACATTGAAGATTTCATAAGGAACTAAAGACCTGAATAGTTAACACGGAGTATTGTCATGCTAGGTTTGATGATGAGTGAGCAATCTTGTAGAAATTTTATAGGTTAAAGAGTATGAAGTGAAGGTGATAAATTCAATTCAGTTGCTCAGTAGTGTCTAACTCTTTGTGACTCCATGGATTGCAGCAGGCCAGGCTTCCCTGTTCATCTCCAACTCCCAGAGCTTGTTCAAACTCATGTCCATCAAGTCAGTGATGCCATCCAACTATCTCATCCTCTGTTGTCCCCTTCTCCTCCTGCCTTCAATCTTTCCAAGCATCAGGGTCTTTTCCAATGAATCAGATATATTCAACCTCTCTCCTGATGCCTTTTAAGGTAAAAATGGTTGGCAGTGGTGAAATCCCATCAAAACTTTATTATTCAACTTGAGATGGGTTTAATGAGTCATTTCTTTTGACCAATATTAAACAGCAAGTTGACTATTATTAGATAAATATTTCCCATAGAAATTATGTTTGATTTATTGCAAACTTATGAATTTTCTTTGACAAATGTATCTATAGATCTTACAGTGACTTTTTCTTGAGAGTCACATTTTCTCCTCATCTTTTAATTAAGGAAAAAAATATTAATAAAATTATTAATTAAAATTATTAATTAATTATTCATTAATTAAAATCATTAATTAATTTATTTATTTATTAAAATTTATTAAATTATAAATTATAAAATTTATTAAATTATAAATTATAAATTTATTAATAAATTTATTAAAATTTAAAATTAATTAAAATTTTTAAAATTTAAAATTAAAATTAATAAATTTAAAATTATTAATTAATTAATAATTTTAATAAATTTATTAAAATTATTTATTAATTAAAGTTATTTATTAATTATTAATTAATTAAAATTATTAATTGTGGAAAGGATAAAGGAAACTTCAGATCTATAAAGAATATGACCAACTGTTTCTCAGAAAAGATAAAAAAAAGCCAGCTTCTTCCATGAGACCTACCAGAAGGAATTCTCTTTCCATTGGAAACGAGCAAGAAGAGGATGTAGTCACTCTTGAGAAATCCCACCCCATCACCTACCTGTCTTTAAAATCTTTTTTTTATTTAAGCAGTTTGAAATGAGTTTTTATCAATGGAAGCTGAGTCCTGACTAATAGAGAGTCTGTGATATAAAGATAAGCTGTGATTTGTTGTCCTCAAGGAGTTTATAGTATAATAATGGAGAAAGATACTAGAATAGAGGACTATAATTGTTATTTTGGCTTTTTCACCATTACACAGCCAAATCTGTAATCTAATGAATAGAGGTAACATTTGAGCCATACCTGCAATAAATGAGAAATAATGAGAGTTTATGGATAAAAAGCATCCTTGATGTGAAAATAGCATGAGCAAAGGGCCTGAAGTAGATCATGCCTAGCATGTTCCAAGTACAGCAAGAAGACCAGTGTGAATGGAGTGAGCAAAAAGTAGAATGTTAGTTGCTTGAAGTCAAGATAATTACAGGGGACCAAATGATCTCCTCGCTTGTAATCCATTGTTAGTATTCCAGATTTTACTCTGAGTGACACCAAAAGGCACCGGGGGCTTTTGAGCAATGAGTAACATGATCTAATTTGTGTTTTGCAAAGTTATTCTGGAATTAACTTGGAAAATATTTGTAGAAGCAAGAATGGAAATAGTGAGACCAGTTCAGAAGCTATACCAGCAACCCAGTGAGTCATAATGCATCTTGAACAAGCGAAGGGAGCTAGAAATGGTGATATTTAAACTTTAAAAAAAAATCATAGAATTTGTTCATGATTTGGTATTAATGAAGATAGGAGGTAAGAAAAACAGAGTTTTCCTTGAGTTGTAGAAAAATGGAGGTACCATTTATGGAGATGGAAAGTCAGTAAACAGGCACTTTGGGGAGCCTGGAAATGAAGAGCTTGAATTTGGATGTATTGCACTTGAGATGCCTATTACAATACCTGTCAGAGATGAAAGTAGGCAGTTGGGGAAAAGTCTGGAGTTGAAGAAAAGTCTGGGCTTCTGAGATACATTTGGGATATGTTAACTTATAGATGAGATTAAAAGACCTGAAGCATATGAGGTCACCAAGGGACAGAGTGTAGACAGAGAAGAAAAGAGTTCTGAGGATAGAGCACCCTGTGACATTTAGGCTTGGAAAGATGAGTAGGAATCAGAAAATGAAGCAGAAGGAGCAGCCAAATAGGGAGAAGAGTTAGGAAAGAGTGGTATTCAGCTAGCCAAGGACAGGAAGGGTTTCAAAAAGTTAACTTATCATTTGTGCCAAATACTGTCAAATAAGTTGAAGACTGAACATTGGCTGTTGGTTTTAGCATGTGAGGTCCTTGCAGTTGAGTGCAAGAGGGAACAAAAACTTAAAGTGGGTTCATGTAACAATGGGTAAGCTGGAGGGGGATGTAAGTTTTGGAGCCTTTCTAAATTTTGATCATCGTTGTTTGGAATTATTTTTGATGATAATTAATAAGAAATTGCTACAATTATTAAACTTTTATTTTGCTAATAAAAAACAATATGCTTGGGAAAAACAGGAGACAACTAGAGAATGAGGTCCTTCATTGGGGGAAGGGGTTGGTATTTAGTATAGATGAGGTAGAGTTAGCCTTGACCATGGGGAAAAAAAAAAATGAAAGTGTTAGTCGCTCAGTCATGACTGACTCTTTGGGACTCCATGGACTGTAGCCCACCAGGCTCCTCTGTCCATGGAATTCTCCAGGCAGGAATACTAAAATGGGTTGCAATTCCCTTCTCCAGGGATTATTCCCAACCCAGGGATCCAACCTGTGTCTCCTGCATTGTGTGTGGATTCTTTACGATTTGAGCCACCAGGGAAGCCCCTTAGACCATGACGATTTTATTTATTATGACATATTTAGAATAGGAGAACATACAGAATATATGGGTGTAGCTATAGGTAGGTCTGTTAATTTGGTAATGGGAGTAGAATTCCCTGTGCAGCCAGAAAAGAAGCAAATCAAATAGGTGGTGGTGGTTTAGTCACTAAGTCAACACAGGATATGGTGTTAAAATGCAACAGAACTGAGAATTTGGTGAAAACAGCAACTTAGAACAGAGAGTGAACATGAAGTCCCCCAAGGATTCCATAGAAATCTTGAGGAAGCCTTTGGATTTCCTAAGCTGAAATCTGGGTTGTCTGAAATCTGGGTTGTCTTAAACACATGGACACATGAATTCACACACACACACACACACACACACACACACCCTACTTATTATGTACAAATGAACATTTGATCTAAAGTCAGATAATCTGATACCAGTGTTGGTTGGTGGAAATTTGTGGAAAATTGAATCTTCTTTCTGAGTCTCCATTTCATCTGCAAACTAGAAGTAGTATTTCATTTATATATAACTTGTGAACACAGATCTACCTATCCAAATCCATTGTAGATATCACCATGTGATTTTTCATAGATATTTCAGATATCCAAAACCAAAATCATTCCTTCTCTAATGTATTTATTATATCACCCCTTTTTAATGAATGGACACTATCATGGACCAAGTTACCCAATTCTCCCACCTCCAGTATTTAAACTAGACTCTATTCTACTTGCCCACCATCTCAAGTTTAATTGATAAGTCCTGAAAATTTTACACCCTAAATATGTCACCTTAATTTATGTTTCTAATAGCTAAATATATTAGAAATAGATCTATGTATCAGTTCAGTTCAGTTGAGTCGCTCAGTCGTGTCCGACTCCTTGCGACCCCATGAATCGCAGCACGCCAGGCCTCCCTGTTCATCACCATCTCTCGGAGTTCACTCAGACTCACATCCATCGAGTCAGTGATGCCATCCAGCCATCTCATCCTCGGTCGTCCCCTTCTCCTCCTGCCCCCAATCCTTCCCAGCATCAGAGTCTTTTCCAATGAGTCAACTCTTCGCATGAGGTGGCCAAAGTACTGGAGTTTCAGCTTTAGCATCATTCCTTCCAAAGAAATCCCAGGGTTGATCTCCTTCAGAATGGA
>SJYT01084863.1:128517-270918 GCA_006410635.1 Cephalophus harveyi | reverse complement strand
ACGTGACTGAGTGACTGAACTGAACTGAACTGATGTATAGTAGAGCTGATTCACTTTGCTGGACAGCAGAAACTAACACAACATGGTAAAGCAACTGTACTCCAACAAAAATTAATTTAAAAATAATAAGGAAAAAACAGCCTATTGAATGGGAGAAATCATTTGCAAATGATCTGACTAATAAGGGGATAATATCCATCAAAAAAAAACCCACAATAGTCTAATTACAAATAAGTAGAAGTGAATAAACATCCTTCCCAAGAGGAAATGCAGATGGCCAACAGGCACATGAAAAGATACTCAACAGTACTAACCAGCAGAGAAATGCAAACCAAAACCACTATGAGAAATCATCTCACACACATCAGAATGGTTATCATCAAAAAGACCACAAATAACAAATGTTGGCAAGGATGTGGAGGAAAGAGAATCCTTGTACACCATTGGCGGGAATATAAATTGGTACAGCTATTATGGATAACAGTATGGAGGCGTCCCAAAAAGCTATAAATAAAACTACTATATGACCCAGTAATCCCACCCCTGAGCATATATCCAGAAAAGATGAAAACACCAATTCAAAAGGATACATGCACCCCAATGTTCAAAGAAGTATTATTTACAATTGCTAAAATATGGAAACAGCTTAAGTGTCCATCAACAGATGATAGGATACACACACACACACACACACACACACTGAAATACTACTCAGCCATAAAAAGGAACAAAATTCTACCAATTGCAGCAACACGGGTGGACGTGGAGAGCATTGTACTAAGGGAAGTATTTTAGACGGGAAAGACAAAAACAGTGATATCACTCATATGTGTAGAATCTAAAAAATACAACAAAGTAGTTTATAATGAACAAAAGGTAGTCTGGCAGATTTAGAGAACAAACTAGTGGTTACCAGTGTGGGGAAGAGGCAGTGTAGGAGTTGGGTAGCAGGAGGTACAAACTATTGGATATAAAGTAGACTCAGAGATATACTGTACAACACAGGGAATACAACCAATATTCTGTGATAACTAAATGAAAAAAATAACCTTTAAAAACTGTATAAAAATTTTAAAATAAATAAAATTTATTTTCCCTTTCTACTACCTCATCTCTGCACCCCACTCTACTCCATTGTCACCCCATTTATAAAACCACTTCCCTACTTTATGCAACTTCTGTGCTAATATTCAACCTGGCATTGTGAAGAAGACATTTTTTATATAAACATAACTCATAAAGCTTATCTCATAAAGAAAGCCTCAAAAGTCAAACATTTTTGGAAATAGTAACAGTGTGAGAAAAGAACAAAATCCTTGGAGCCTATCAGCAACTTAATGCTAACTCAACCATAAGTGTTTCTTTCTAGGACTGGCCCAACATACACAACCTTTTGCAAACAATTCCTATGAAAAGAATTACTGAGAAAAGATGAAAAAGTTCACTTAACTTTCAAGTATGCAATGTGTTTCTAGGATTACTTCAACAGAATGGAATTGCTTCTATTTTTAAAAAATGGACAATAATATTTCTAAAATAAGATTAACATATGTGTATATAAATATATTATCCATACAAATTACTTTGTTTGAAAAAACTGAATCTCTTCAGAAAACAGAATCAGGTGAGAACTCAAACTATACTTATTATAGAAAAACAGTATTTTAGGGATATCATTACTTTTTCATAGATGTAGTTTATTAGTTTTCCATAAGTTCACATATTAAACAGTGGAATTAAACATATAAGACAGCATTTTTTAAAAGATATCACTGTTTTCTAACTTACCTGTCTCTTATACACATCTTGCAAAGCAACCAATAAGGTATTACTCTCCAAAATATACAAACAGCTCCTGCAGCTCAACATCAAAAAACAAACAAGAATCAAAAAGTTAAAAAATTAAAAGACACTTGCTCCTTGGAAGAAAAACTATGACCAACCTAGACAGCATATTAAAACGCAGAGACATTACTCTGTCAACAAAAGTCCATCTAGTCAAAGCTATGGCTTTTCCAGTAGTCATGTATAGACGTGATTGCATATATAATATGATACTAATATTCTAATTAGGGGCTTCCCTGATAGCTCAGTTGGTAAAGAATTTTCCTGCAATGCAGCAGACCCTGGGAATTGTTCATTAACTTTAATAAATATTCCACACAGTGAAAAATTTTAATAATAGGAGAAACCATTTTAATATAACAGTTATTGTCAAGTTAACCTGAAAAAAATATTAAGAGTCAGGAAATATTTTAAAAAATGAAAGAGTCTAGCTCAAGAAATATTTAAAATATGAAATAATTCTTTATATAATATAAAGGTAAAAATCTTATGAACTTAAAGGAATATTCAATTTTACTTATAATTACATGAACTAAATCAAATCCCTTACGATTATACAGAGCAAGTGAGAAATAGAATTAAGGGACTATATCTGATAGACAGAGTGCCTGATGAAATATGGATGGAGGTTCATGACACTGTACAGGAGACAGGGATCAAGAACATTGCCAAGAAAAATAAACGCAAAAAAGCTGTCTGAGGAGGGCTTACAAATAGCTAAGAAAAGAAGAGAAGCAAAAAAAAGGAGCAAAGGAAAGATATACCCACTTGAATTCAGAGTTCCAAACAAGAGTAAGGAAGGGTAAGAAAGTCGTCCTCAGTGATCAGTGCAAAGAAACAGAGGAAAACAATCGAAGGGGAAAGACTAGAGATCTCTTCAAGAAAATTAGAGATGCCAAGGGAACATTTGATGCAAAGATGGACTCAATAAAGGACAGAAATGGTATGGACCTAACAGAAGAAGGAGATATTAAGAAGAGGTGGCAAGAAAACACAGAAGAACTGTACAAAAAAGATCTTATTGACCCAGATGATCATGATGGTATGATCACTCACCTAGAGCCAGACATCCTGGAATGTGAAGTCAAGTGGGCCTTAGAAAGCATCACTACGAACAAAGCTAGTGGAGGTGATGTTTCCAGTTGAGCTATTTCAAATCTTAAAAGATGATGCTGTGAAAGTGCTGCAATCAATATACCAGCAAATTTGGAAAATTCAGTTGTGCTTATTTAACTTAAATGCAGAGTACATCATGAGAAATGCTGGGCTGGATGAAGCACAAGCTGGAATCAAGATTGTGGGGAGAAATATCAATAACCTCAGATATCCAGGTGACACCATCTTTATGGCAGAAAGTGAAGAGGAAATAAAAAGCCTCTTGATGAAACTGAAAGAGGAGAGTGAAAAATTTGGCTTAAAGCTCAACATTCAGAAAACTAAGATCATGATATCCAGTCCCATCACTTCATGCCAAATAGATGGGAAAACAGTGGAAACAGTGGCAGACTTTATTTTGGGGGAACTCCAAAATCACTGCAGATGGTGACTGTAGTCATGAAATTAAAAGATGCTTACTCCTTGGAAGGAAAGTTATGACCAACCTAGATAGTATATTCAAAAGCAGAGACATTACTTTGCCGACTAAGGTCCATCTAGAAGGCAATGGCAACCCACTCCAGTACTTTTGCCTGGAAAATCCAATGGACGGAGGAGCCTGCTAGACTGCAGTCTATGGGGTCTAAGAGTCGGACACAACTGGGTGACTTCACTTTCATCATGAAATTAAAAGATGCTTACTCCTTGGAAGGAAAGTTATGACCAACCTAGATAGTATATTCAAAAGCAGAGACATTACTTTGCCCACAAAGGTCTGTCTAGTTGAGGCTATGGTTTTTCCAGTGGTCATATATGGATGTGAGAGTTGGACTATAAATAAAGCTGAGCATCGAAGAATTGATGCTTTTGAACTGTGGTGTTGGAGAAGACTCTTGAGAGTCCCTTGGACTGCAAGGAGATCTAACCAGTCTATCCTAATGGAGATCAGTCCTGAGTGTACCTTGGAAGGACTGATGTTGAAGATGAAACTCCAATTCTTTGGCCACCTAATGAGAAGGGCTGACTCACTGGAAAAGAGCCTGATGCTGGGAAAGATTGAAGGCAGGAGGAGAAGGGGGCTACAGATGATGAGAAGGTTGTATGGCATCCCTGACTCAATGGACATGAGTTTGGGTAAACTCCAGGAGTTGGTCATGGACAGGGAGGCCTGGTTTGCTACAGTCCATGGGGTCACAAAGAGTCGGGCATGACTGAGCGACTGAATTGAACTGATACAAATATTATTTTCAAACACAAATTTGAAATGAAATAAGATACCATTTTTCACCTACTGGATTGATAAAATGGATGTAGGAAAATTGATTTCTTAACTCTGGAGAGTAATTTGGTAATGTGTGCATGCTCAGTCACTTTAGTCAATTCTGACTCGGTGCAACCATATGGACTGTAGCCTGCCAGGCACCTCTATCCAGGATTCTTGGGGCAAGAATACTGGAGTGAGTAGCCATTTCCTCCTCCAGGGGATCTTCCTGACCCCTGGATTGAATCCACATCTCCTGCAGCTCCTGCACTGCAGAGGATTCTTTACTGCTGAGCCACTGGGGAAGCCCAATTGGCAATACATATTTTAATTTAAAATATACATGTCCTTGGACCTAACAGTTCCACAGTCCGAAATCTATGCTGTACATACACTTATAGAAAAATGCCAAGAATTTATACAAAAATTATTATGTAAACTGCTTATAATGGGGAAGAAAAGACAATAAGAACAAAAACTCAAATAATCATCAATGTTGGACAAATGTTATCCATTTCTAATAACATGATGAGACATCCTGTACATGCAGATAGAGGACATCTCCAAGTTATATTTTCAATAAAATCAGTGCTAAATTATACAAATAAAAGAGGTATAGATATCCACATATATAGATGTACATATGAACATGCACATATGCTCAAGCTAGTGAGCAGACAATAATGTTCTGCAAGGAAACAGAAGAACATTTCAACCATAGGAAGTAGGATTATAGATCTAAAAGAAATATATTTCCATTTTGTAACTTTTTATAGTGATGCACATATATTTACCTGTGCATATATTACTTTTTTTATTAGCAGTATTAGGTTTACAGAGAAATTGAACAGGAAATTCAGAGTTCTCAAATCCTACTACCTATACCCACCCTGCCCGAAGTTCCTCCTATTATTAAAATTTTGTTTTAATGTGGTACACATATTACAATTGATAAACCACTATTGATACATTATCATTAACTAAAGCCCATAGTTTGCAATAGGGTTCACTTTTCACGATGTACAGTTCTATGGATTTGACAAATGCATAATGTTGTATAGCCACCATTATAGTATCATACAGAATAGTTTAAATTCAAACAACTACTGATATTTTTACTGTCTATATAGTTTGGCTTTTCCAAAATGTCATGCAGTTGGAATCATACAGTATATATTAATAGTATTTTCAGGTTGACTTCCTTCACTTAGTAATATGTATTTAAGTTTCCTTCATGCCTTTTGGTGGCTTGATAGCCCATTTATTTTTATTGCCAAGAATTATTTTATCATATGGATGTTTGTTTGTTTATTCATTCATCTTTGGAAGACATTTTGTTTGCTTTGGCAGCAATTATGCATAAAGCTGATAAAATAAATCATGTGCAATTTTTTTATGTGGTCATGAGTTTTCATCTCATTTGGCTGTATTGTACAGTATGCCTACGTTAGCTTTCTAAGAAATTGCTAGGCTGTCTTCCAAAATGGCTCTATAATTTCACCTGAGCAACAAATCAGAACTCCTGTTGTTCCACATTTTTGCCAGAAGTTGATGTTGAATGTGTTTTGGATTTCATCCATTCTAAAAAACATGTACTGATATCTCAATGTTTTATATGCAATTCCTTAACGATATATGATGTTGAACGTCTTTTCATACGCTTATTTACCATTTCTTGTAATAAGGGTGATAGTGATGACTTCCAAGCCTTTTATGTATTGGACCAGAAAACTGAATTCCATATATTTTATTCACTAAAGGCTGTGGGTATATAATATTCATAAAGTTAAAGAAGATTGCTCTCTCCCATCTCTTCCTTGCCTTGCTTTCCTTTGTCCCCCTTGCCTTTCTAAAAATTCAGTTCTAAAACCATTAGTGGGACAGTGCAAGTCAGGCTCAAAACGACATCCTCATGGAGGGGTGGTCTGATGTGGGATGCCGTCAGAGTGGGATGAGAGTATATGTTCCAGTTCCAGGACACTGGAAATGGCAAAAAGGCTAGTATGGGAAGTCAACTTGAGTAGGATGACCAAAGTCCACATCAGCAATATTGGAATACATAGAAATCATGAGCCAATGTTAGTCTGTAATAAGACCCCAGTATCAATATTTCTGACAGTGATGCATCACCTGAATCTAATCATGAGGTCGCATCAGAAAGACTCAAACTGACGAACATTCTACAAAATAGCCTCTAGTCTCCAAAAGTATCAAGGTCATGAAAATCAAGGAAAGACTCTGGAACTATTTGAGACTGAACAAGTTTAGAGACAAAATGCCTAAATGCAACTTATAGTGCTGACCTGAATCCTTTCCTATAAAAGACATTATTGGAGAAACTGGTAAAACCTGAGTGGAGTCTGTGGATGAATTCATAGTAATACAATGATGTTAGTTTGTTCTTTTTTTTTTTGGTGGTTGTGGTTACGTAGGGTTCAGACCTTGTATTTAGTAAATAACCAAGTGTTTGAGTGTAGATTGTGTTGACAGCTTACTCTCAAAAGCAGGGAAGGAAAAAACCAGTATTTTGCATTGGGTTTGCAAGGTTTATCTGCTAATTTCAAAATTTAATAGAAAAGATAATTCCAGCAAAGGATGAAAAATACAAAATTAACTGCTTATGACATCTAAATGAACTCTTTCTTCACAACTTAAGTCTAAAATCTTGCATCTGGGGCATAGACTTGGATTACCTTGATATTGAATGGTTTGCCTTAGAAACCATTCAACAGAGATTCTGTCGTTTTTGAGATTGCATCCAAATACTGCATTTTGGATTCTCTTGTTGAGTATGATGGCTACTCCATTTCTTCTAAGGGATCTTGCCCACAGTAGTAGATATAATGGTCATCTAAGTTAAATTCTCACATTCCAGTCCATTTTAGTTCGCTGATTCCTAAAATGTTGACATTCACTCTTGCCATCTCCTAGCATTTGACCACTTTCAATCTGCCTTGATTCATGGACCTAACATTCCAGGTTCCTATACAATATTGCTCTTTACAGCATCGGACCTTGCTTCTATCACCAGTCACATCCACAACTGGGTGTTGTTTTTGCTTTGGCTCCATCTCTTCATTATTTCTGGAGTTAGCTCTCCACTGATCTGTACAGTAGCATATTGGGCACCTACCAATCTGGGGAGTTCATCTTTCAGAAGTCCTATCATTTTGCCTTTTCATACTTTTCATGGGGTTCTCAAGGCAAGAATACTGAAGTGTTTGCCATTCCTTTCTCCAGTGGACCACTTTCTGTCAGACCTCTCCACCATGACCCGTCCGTCTTGGGTGGCCCTACATGACATGGCTTAGTTTCATTTAGTTAGACAAGCTATGGTCCATGTGATTAGATTGGCTAGTTGTCTGTTATTGTGGTTTCAGTCTGTCTGCCCTCTGATGCCCTCTCTCAGTGCCTACCATCTTACTGGGGTTTCTCTTACCTTGGACATGGGGTATCTCTTCACAGCTGCTCAAGCAGAGTGTGGCCACTGCTCCTTATCTTGGACATGGGGCATCTCCTCATGGCCACCACTACTGACCTTGGACATGGGGTATCTCCTCTTGGCCACTCGTGGCTCCAGTGACACACAGCCGCTGCTCACCACTCCAGCACCACACAGCCTCGTTAGAACTGACTCAAATGTGTTCTTTTTAATGGCTTAGTAATATTCCATTGTCTAAATGTACCTCAACTTCTTTATCTATTCACCTGTTGACAGACATCTAGGTTGCTTCCATGTTCTAGCTATTATAAATCGTGTGCAATGATGGGATACATGTGTCTTTTTCAATTTCGGTTCCTTCAGGGTATATGGAGAAGGCAATGGCACCCCACTCCAGTACTCTTGCCTGGAAAATCCCACAGACGGAGGAGCCTGGCAGGCTGCAGTCCACGGGGTCACGAAGAGTCGGACATGACTGAGCGACTTCACTTTCACTTTTCAGTTTCATGCATTGGAGAAGGAAATGGCAACCCACTCCAGTGTTCTTGCCTGGAGAATCTCAGGGACGGTGGAGCCAGGTGGGCTGCCGTCTATGGAGTTGCAAAGAGTTGGACATGACTGAAGTGACTTAGCAGCAGGGTATATACCTAGGAGTGGGATTGCTGGGTCATATGGTGGTTTTATTCCTAGTTTTTTAAGGAATCTCCATACTGAGTGAGCTTGTTTTAATTCTTTCTTCACTTTTCTTAGAGATATGGAATCTAAGTAGATATGTGCAATTTAAGACCACTGAAGACATGATGAATGACTTATGGTTTGTCATATATTTGTGGTTTAGAATTCCTTATCTATAGCTAGGTATGTAATAACATAGCAACATAATATATATTAAATATATTCTTGCAACTATAACAAGAGTAAGAAAAATAACCAAGTTATCCTTAATTAGAAAAAAGATACTTTAAAACAAAACCAATTTTTTCTTTCATGTGTTAGCATTATTGTCTGTCATGTCAGCAGTCATATTTCAGAACACTTATATAATGATAGGCTCCCCTTTAGGTATATTTTAAAAAGCAGAGAGCAAATTTGGCCTTCCAGGTCTAGAAAATCTGTTTCTTAACCAATCAAATCTTATCAAAATGTGACCTGCCAGCCTGCATACTTATAGTATTCAAGACATTTATCTTGAATAAATGTAACTATCAAATTAATATTTTAAAAATAAAATATGTACATTTAAAAATTTATCAGATGTATTACCACTTCTCCTTACTCTTAACAAGGATCTGAACAATAGAATGGGAAAGACTAGAGATCTCTTCAAGAAAATTAGAGATCAAAGGGAATATTTCATGCAAAGATGGGAACAATTAAGGACAGAAATGGTATGGAACTAACAGAAGCAGAAGATATTAGGAAGAGGTGGTAAGAATACACAGAAGAACTATACAAAAAAGATCTTCATGACCCAGATAACCACGATGGTGTGATAACTCACCTAGAGCCAGACATCCTGAAGTGTGAATTCAAGTGGGCCTTAAGAATCATCACTATGAACAAAGCTAGTGGAGGAGATGAAATTCCAGTTAAGCTATTTCAAATCCTGAAAGATGATGCTGTGAAAGTGCTGCACTCAATATGCCAGCAAATTTGGAAAACTCAGCAGTGGCCACGGGACTGGAAAAAGTCAGTTTTCATTCCAATCCCAAAGAAAGACAATGCCAAAAAAAGATCAAACCACCACACAACTGCACTCATGTCACACAGTAGCAAAGTAATGTTCAACAGTATCAACTGTTGAAGCTAAGCTAGGCTTCAACAGTACGTGAACCATGAACTTCCAGATGTTCAAGCTGGATTTAGAAAAGACAAAGAAACCAGACATCAAATTGCCAATATCCATTGGATCATCAAAAAAGCACATGAGTTCCAGAAAAACATCTAATTCTGCTTTATTGACTACACCAATGCCTTCGCCTGTGTGGATCACAACACACTATGGGAAATTCTTAAAGAGATGGGAATACCAGATGACCTGACCTACCTCCTGAACAATCTGTACGCAGGTCAAGAAGAAACAGACTGATTCCAAATTTGGAAAGGAGTTTGTCAAGGCTGTATATTGTTATTCTGCTTATTTAATTTATATGCAGAGTGCATCTTGTGAAATGCCAGGCTAGATGAAGCACAAGTCAGAATCAAGATTACCAGGAGAAATATCAATAACCTCAGATATGCAGATGACACCACCCTTATGGCAGAAAGTAAAGAAAAACTACAGAGCCTCTTGATGAAAGTGAAAGAGTAAAAATGTTGGCTTAAAGCTCAGCATTCAGAAAACTAAGATCATGGCATCTGGTCTCATCAATTCATGGCAAATAGATGGGAAACATTGGAAACTTTATTTGGGGGGGCTCCAAAATCACTGCAGATGGTGACTGAAGCCATGAAATTAAAAGATGCTTGCTCTTTGGAAGAAAAGCTGTGACAAACCTAGACAGCATATTAAAAAGCAGAAACATTACTTTGCCAACAAAGGTCCATCTAGTCAAAGCTTTGGTTTTTCCAGTAGTCATGTATGGATGTGAGAGTTGGACTAAAAAGAAAGTTGAACACCAAAGAACTGATGCTTTAGAACTCTGGTGCCAGAGAAGACTTTTGAGAGTCCCTTGGACTGCAAGAAGATCCAACCAGTGAATCCTAAAGCAAATCAGTCCTGAATATTCATTGGAAGGACTGATGTTGAAGCTGAAACTCCAATACTTTGGCCACCTTATGAGAGGAACTGACTCATTTGAAAAGACCCTTATGTTTGAAAGACTGAGGGCAGGAGAAGGAGACAACAGAGGATGAGATGGTTGGATGGCATCACCAACTTGATATAGATGAGTTTGAGCAAGGTCTGGGAGTTGGTGATGGATAGGGAAGCCTTGCATGCTGCAGTCCATGGGTTCGCAAAAACTGGACAGGACTGAGTGACTGAGCTGAACTGAGACCCCCTTTAGAGGTATAAAATCTGAGGGCCAGATACGCTTAGTGAATAGAAGATGGCCTGTAAATTATACTAAATAACTAGCATTGTTGTTTAGTATAATTGTTATAGGGCCAAATGGTAGCACACAATTATGCATACACATATTCATTTTTTACTCATTGTGTCAACACATCTTTTTTCAGCACATAATTTAGGTACTGAACTATAGCATACTATTGTTTCTTTATTTGTTTGAAATGTCCTGACTCAGCTTTGAGGCACTGCCTAGAGATCAGTCATCTTGATCCCTCATCTTGAACAGCTGATTGAGTCCAAACTCTAACCACTTTCATCGTTGGGTTGTTATAGTCCCAGCTGCCCAAAGGCCAAATACCAGGCTATCTGGGCAGAGCCCTTTTGTCCCAGAGCCACCCAAACTCTTCAAATTGGCCAGTGCACGGGGAGTGTGGGAAATCTGGCTAACCCCCACCCCACTCTCCACACATAAGCTGCCTCTGCTGCTCCAACTTGCTGGTAACCTGTCCCAGGTGAAGCAGCCTAGAGCTATGACCCTGACGGGCAGTCTTCTCACCACTGGTGCTGATGGTAACAAAGGGTTCTTCATTCCACCTGTCCAACTGTCACTCTGTTGTATTGTCTCCTGCATCAAGAGAGTCTTTAGATCTGATAAATCATGGAGATGTGATGCTGTGCAAGATCCAGTCCCTGATCTAAGTGGCCTGTCATACTTATTGGGAAGACAGACACATAAGCTACCTCTATAACCCAGGAGATTTTTCCATTCTAAGACATGACAGAACCATTGTTAGAAGTTAGCAGATGACTGGTATGAGAGGCAGGGGGAAAATATTCCAGGAAGAGTTTTAAAACATTGCAAAGACTGGGAGATAAATGAAAGCTTCATACAATACTAGAGCATAAGGTGGGTAAATGTAAGAGGTAGGAAGAAGAGGGTTGTGAGGGATGACATTAATTGAACAGGGGTAGACCCAATGCTCGGAGAAGGCAATGGCACCCCACTCCAGTACTCTTGCCTGGAAAATCCCATGGATGGAGGAGGCTGGTGGGCTGCAGTCCATGGGGTCGCTAAGAGTCAAACACGACTGAGCGACTTCACTTTCACTTTTCCTTTCATGCATTGGAGGAGGAAATGGCAACCCACTCCAGTATTCTTGCCTGGAAAATCCCATGGATGGAGGAGCCTGGTGGGCTGCAGTCCATGGGGTCGCTAAGAGTCAGACACGACTGAGAGACTTCACTTTCACTTTTCCTTTCATGCATTGGAGGAGGAAATGGCAACCCACTCCAGTATTCTTGCCTGGAGAATCCCACGGATGGGGGAGCCTGGTGGGCTGCCGTCTATGGGGTCGCACAGAGTCGGACACGACTGAAGCGACTTAGCAGCAGCAGCAGCAGACTCAAGCCTGCATTTAACACCAAGGTAAAGGATTGACCTCATTTTGAGGCCAATGGAGAGGTATTAGGCAGAGAGCTGGCCATGATCAGAATAGTATTTTAGATCATTTTGATTTTGGAATAAAAAATGAATCAAGAATTTTAAGGCAGGGTGTAAACTGTACACGAGGGATGCTAGTCAGAACACCAATCATTCTGGCTACAATAGATGGTGGCATGACTTACAGGAAAGGAAGTAGGATAAGGAAGGATATGAGGTGGTTGGGTGGCATCACCGTCTTGATGGACATGAGTTTGAGCAAGCTCCAGGAGTTGGTGATGGATAGGGAAGCCTGGTGTGCTGCAGTTCATGGGGTTGAAAAGAGTCAGACATGGTTGAGCAACTGAACTGAACTGAAGGAAAGGTATGGCAAATGGGGGTAGGCTTCACAATGCACACACACACACAATTTGTTTCCTGATTCAAGGTTTTTAAGGACTTTTTAAAATTTCTAATATGGTTTTAATATACCCTGTTATCTTTTACCAGGTATTGGCTCCAGTTTAGAGTTTTATAAAAATTGTCTTATTGAAACTCTTCAGCCTAAACAAAACCTTAATCAAAAACACAGTTCCTTCTGACTTTTCCAATGCTAATTTATACAGTAGTAAAAAATGCTGTCTTAAATTAGCTTTCATTTTCATTTATATCATATCATTTAAAATTGAGTTAACTTGTTAAATATAATTGATTACAGACTATGCTTTCCAGCGAATAAATATATCCTCAAAATAAATGAACACAGGGAAAATCAAAGCCCTTGATACAGGCAAATCCTGAACAGTCTACTAGAACTGAAGGAAGAAAAGTTTTTTTCTTATCTTTTATGTTTTATCTATTATTTGGTTACATCTTTATTTGTGCTCAAGTGAACAAAAATGACTGCATTCCACCTCCAACAACTGGTAGGTAAATATGCAAATCAAGGATCAAGAGCTTAACCAAATAATGTGTTTTTTCCTAAACGTTGGAAATTTACTGGTTACAATTTAAATTTTAGCAGCATGTTTTGCTAATTTTGTTTAAGTAAACATTAGGTTAAGAAATTATGCCAGGGCAAAACACACTACTGGGAATATGACATAACTTTTATAGGCTGAGAGTTACTTTTTGATAAAGTTGAACTTCATCCTGATTTCTTCATCCATTTCTAACAAACCACATTCCCAAATATTACATAGAAAGGAGCAATCATACTGTTCCTCACTATCTCCTGTCATTCTGAGGTCCTCATATGGCCTTAGAGATAATACTATACAAACTATTTGAGCAATTGCAGGCCAGGTCATTAATCAGAATGCAGAATCCAAAAATAGAATTGTCTTAATCTGATCCAGTATCCCTTGAGAAATTCAAGATATAAAGTAAGTCACACATAATTACAAAAATCATATTGCATTTTGGGAGGAAGGTAAAGTTCTCTCAGTGATAAAACTACATGTTAAAAGAAAAAATCCAGTGCAAGTTTAGCAGTGAAAGTGTACTTGATCATCGCAAAACCTGCCACCTACCCATGTTTCCATATAAGATATCAACAAGCAGCCTAGGACTATTGTTTGATTTGTCTAATTTACTGCCTCAAATTCCAAAAAATCAAAGAACTACAATAATAGAAGAAAACCACCTTTAAAGTTAGCTATATCAGAGAAGGCAATGGCACCCCACTCCAGTACTCTTGCTTGGAAAATCCCATGGATGGAGGATCCTGGAAGGCTGCAGTCCATGGGGTCTCTAAGTCGGACATGACTGAGCGACTTCACTTTCTCTTTTCACTTTCATGCATTGGAGAAGGAAATGGCAACCCACTCCAGTGTTCTTGCCTGGAGAATCCCAGGGACGGGGGAGCCTGGTGGGCTGACGTCTATGGGGTCGCACAGAGTCAGACGCGACTGAAGTGACTTAGCAATAGCAATAATACTTTAAGCATGCACCTTCCATTCAGTGAAAATAGAATTTATGCTTAAAAGAGTACTTGACCTGCATTTCTGTACCTGAATCAGAAACATAGTTTTATATGCATACATTTAACTGGGTACAGTTTACCCAATTTCACTCAATAAAAACATCTTGTGGAATTGTAGTACAGTAGCACATCCAGTCGGAGAAGTCAATAGCACCCCACTCCAGTACTCTTGCCTGGAAAATCCTATGGATGGAGGAGCCTGGTAGGCTGCAGTAAGTACATGGGGTGGCGAAGAGTCGGACACGACTGAGCAACTTCACTTTCACTTTTCATTTTCATGCATTGGAGAAGGAAATGGCAACCCACTCCAGTGTTCTTGCCCGGAGAATCTCAGAGACGGGGGAGCCTGGTGGGCTGCCGTCTATGGGGTCGCACAGAGTCGGACACGACTGAAGCGACTTAGCGGCAGCAGCACATTCATATACTGACATGGGTATGATCTACCGATGTTGTTAGACCCATATTTTTAACCAACTTGGGAACATACTCCAAACTGCACTAAGTATCTCACTCTATTCTCATATTGTTCCCCATACTGTTCTCCATGATTATGTGTTTGATTCCTGATTGAGTTATTTGCCATGTGCTGAGATGCAGAATTAAAGAAAGATACCAGGCACTTGGGGGAGGGGGTGGTTGGAGGCAAGAACTTGAACATGTAGAGCAGGGGATCCCGCAGGAGATCCAGTTCAAGATGTCTGGCAGCTCTTTGGCTTGACAACTCTGCAACTCTAATCCCAACACTGCCATGCCTAGCTGGAAAGCAAGGATTATAATTAGGTCAAAGAAACCAAGAAAAACTTGGCCACCTTTAGAAAAAAAGCACCATCAACAACTGTTAGTGTATCTCCTGGAGTATGTTCCTCTAGGAAAACTACTTCTTCCATTCCTTAGGGCTTCTATTTACACCTCTCCTTGGCCTCTACAGTGAAATGTCAAGAATACAAAGAATTATTTGATTTTGTCTGAGGATAGAGTTTATTTTAAAGATGCTAACCAATTCAAATGATGGCAGAGTCTAGTTTCTATAATATAAAATTTCAAACAGCCAGTTTCTGTTCTTCCATCCCTTTGATGGGGCCCAAACTAAACATCTCCACATTCATTACAAAAGACCTCTGTAGAGTACCTTATTATGCATCATTTAAAAAGAGCAGAAGAACACAAATCCAGGAATCCTTTGGAATTTCAGACTGTATAAATAGCCCTTCGGTGAATGACAGCTTAAGCTGTGCTATGCAAAAAGCATGGCAGAGACAATAAATTATGTGAACTGAGTTGGTTTTTCCATATTATTCTAACCCTTGAGCATCACAGGGACAATTTCCCTTTGCTATATTTCTATGCTAAAGTCCAAGGGTAATATTTAGAGTGATTTCCCACGAGCTCTTGTGATGATCTGCATTATTAAAAACGATTATTTCCAACCAGCGGCCATATCTGCCAGCAGCTAGGCAGGCAGGAAGCATTGGGTGAGCTCCTGGCTCCAGAAACACTGCTGTAGATCCCCAGACTAAGTGCCAGAGACTTTTTTCACCTGACTGGAGGGTTTGGAAATAGTTTTTCTTTGTGTCTGCAATCCGTTTTAACAAAATAGTTTCTGTGTTTAGTTAAAACTAGGATAATGCAGATGAGGCCTTTGAGAATGGCTGTTTCATCAGCTAAGGATACCTGGCAAATTTAAACAATGTAGGCTTTTTCTCCTTCTTGATTATTTCTCTGGCTAAAATAATATAACTGGTGACACAACTGCCGGTAGACTCTTAGCTTAGTTGTGGCATAACAACATGCAACTGAGATTTATACAGATATTAGGGAAATTAATGTAGTTGTCTAAACATCAGTTAATATCAATCAGTGCCTCCATCTCTGTTGTGCCTCTAACACTCTTACACACTTTGTACTTGAAGACTTTCCAAAACACTTCTTACCTGAACCTGGTGTTGTGCTCTGAGTATAGCTGGTAGAAAACCTCTAAAAGTTGAGAGAAGTGCAGAGAAAATTTCCTCCAGAAAACCATAGCCTCTGAATAATAATAACACCTTGATGTCAACTGCCCCTTTCCATTCTCTGGCCATTGTTCATCTTGACCTGAAACACAACTCCCTTCACTCTCTTTCATAAGGAATCCAAGCACATTTAGTATATTATTTTTGAATTTTTATGGGACTGTGGCTTGGGTTGGGTAGGTAACATCCCACAGCGCACTGGCATTTCACTTAAAAAAAAAAAAGTTTCCCTTCACCAAGCCCTTCCTTCCTGCTGCCAACAGCTCTAAGCGGTCCTCCCACACAGTCTTCAGAACCATTTTCTTTTCCTTCCCCTCTTTGAATGTTACCTTCTTCCTTTCACCAATCCTGCACACCAGTCTCAATCTAGCTTCTCTCCCACCATAGACTTTTTCAAAGGTCTTCTCGGCAAAGCTCAGCTTTCCCTACGAAGGAATTCTTCCATCAGCTGTTCGAAAAACTCAGTTTCCTTTGTATCGTTAGATTAATGACAACAATAATGATCTCAGAAGAAAAGTAAGGAGGAGAGAGCATGTCTCCCATTCTATATCAGAAATCTTCAAAGCAGAAAGAAATCCCACAAACATAGAGAGGGTAACATACTATGGAATGGGGAAAGAGGCAAGCATCAGGACCAACCGAAGTCAAAAAGTCACTGACGCCACAAACTGGAGAGCAGAACTGGCCCTCAGGGAGAGTGGCTTTTTTGAGGACCTACGCAGGAAGTATCTTTAAGTTTTCCAATTGCCAACATTTCAGAATGTACATTTTGCTCCCTAAGTTACTACCTCTTCACTCCACATTGATATAGTCATCCCAATAAGGATTTAGACAGTTTCGATTCTTCTAGAAAACCCCCTTCTTGTTCAGAAAGTAAATATTTGGCATCTTTGCTATTTGCTAAGTCGCTTCAGTCGTGTCCAACTCTGTGTGAATCCATAGACGGCCTCCCACCAGGCTCCCCTGTCCCTGGGGTTCTCCAGGCAAGAACACTGGAGTGGGTTGCCATTTCCTTCTCCAACGCATGAAACTGAAAAGTGAAAGTGAAGTCGCCCAGTCGAGTCCAACTCTTGGCGAGCCCATGGACTGCAGCCCACCAGGCTCCTCCATCCATGGGATTTTCCAGGCAAGAGTACTGGAGCGGGGTGCCATTGGCATCATTAGGAAAAGCAAATTTCATGTCGACTGAATAGTGCCTAGGCTTATCTGAGAAAAACCTTTAATTAGAGACCAAACTATGTAAGGCTACACACACACACACAAATATACATATATATAATATTATATATAATATGTATTATAGTTGTAAACTATTACTCTTTAAGTATTTCAATGTATAGTATGATCACAATACTTTTTTCCTTCCTTCTTTTTCATTATCTCCCTCCTCCTGAATCACTGCCCTCCCTTCCATGTACATCATAAATAACATTAATTTCTATTAGTTATGTCAATCAGTATTAATTTTGAGAATTTCATCTCCAAGTTCTAAATATTTATGATTCACCCAGAAACTACTAATAAAGTTCATAACTGATTCATCTCTCACATTTCTCATCCCCAGTAGGGCTAAAAAGTGCCATTCAGCGAGAATGATGCCTGCTAAAAGCATGGCTATACCAGAGCATGTGAAAGGATAGCAGATATGGGCTACTGGAGCCCTTAGCATTTTCCTTCAAGACGTACATGGAGGGTGGGATGGAAGTGAGAGGCACAGACATTAAACTTTTTGAATGTGGATAGTAAAGGAGAAGAAAGTGCATTAGGCTTGTTTTGCTTAATTACTGCAGGGAGCAAAAGAAGAAAGAATGAGAGAAAGTTGGGCAGCTATCAAAGAATGGTTGTTTAAAAGTTCCTACCAGCCAGTGGAAAACTGCCAGCTTTGCCTTCAATTTAACTCTACTACACTGCCAATAGCATGTAAGTTCCATTTAGAGAAGTCTCTCTGTGCAGAGCCACTATTATTTCAAAGAAACAAAGAGATGAAGGATAGAGTAGCTAAACGGAGTTAAACAAGAGGAAATGGATGGCAAGAAACAAATAAGTGAAGAACTACATACCAGATTTCAAAAGCAGTAGGTTTACTTGGGCATGCAACTAATAGTTTGGGAAATTTGAATTCAAATGTCCATAGAATTTTGGAGTTATAAGTTATTTCAGAGATTGCAAAATACAACCACTCCCTTTTACTCTTACATAAAGAAACTATAGTCCACAGAGATGGAAACATTTGTCCAGTCATACATGTAATAATGGTGATTAGTTTGGAACTTAAACCCAGGTCACCTGAAAGAATGGTGGACTTTTGGGAAGAGCTTAGTGCCAGATATAAATATTGTCATATGCTACAGTCAGAGTCATAGGTAATTGTGTACCAGGCATTTATCAGTCAACTGACAGTATTATTAGGATCACTAATTACTTAGATTTTCAATAAAAATAAAAGTAATTTAGAATAGAGTAAGATATCAGTCACTTTACTTTGACTCATTTTCATCTGTTTCATATTTTCAAAGAAAAGTAAAGGACTCCAAAACCATGCAAGTCAGTATTCTGATCTCTAAATGATAGATATTAATGATTTTAAAAAAATCAAATAGTTTGCATCTCAGACATCTTCATGATTTTATTATTTCTTTTAAAATTTCAAGTTCCAGCAAACTGACATACCACATTTTTTTAAAATTCTGCCCTGGGCACGTTACTCACCTTCTTGTGAAGATCAGATGAAGTATTTTATGCAGAAATGTTTAGCCTGCCATCTGGTATATAATCACAAGTGTGTTAGCTCTTTTTATCAGTAGTGAATATTTTTTTTAAATAAAAGGAATAAAAGGAGAAATATCACCTATTTTAGAGAAAATGTAGGATTTGGCTACAAGCATCAGTTCACTGTGAGTAACAGCTGGTCTCTTTACAGGCCTTTAGGATACAGATTACATAAAATATATATATAGGAAGAGGAAAAGGGTAAAACTTTCAAAGTTCACCAGTTGTAGCCTACAGCATTTCACTCAAGCTCATTAGGAAGTTTACATTTATAATGTAATCTCTTTGAAATAGATTTGATTTTTTTAGTAAGTATCTTGTAAATTAGAACTTTCCCAGGGGGCTAACCTAATACAAGTTGTTCCAGAGGTGAAATTCCTTCTGATCAAATATCTGAGAGCAGAAGAATAATGGTTCACTGAGATTGTAGCATACTGGTTTATGTAATTAGGAGTGAATATCAGAATACCAGGGGCAGCATTAGCAATTAATAAGACCCTTGCCTTCGGAACTGCATTTAGTAAAAGAAATACATTTAACCTACATAAAAGGACCGTGCAAATTAGCAGTACAGTGTCTCAGCACAGCTGTTGGAAAGTATTTCCATATGGCTTTATAGTACACTTTTATTTTACCTTGGAGATTAAAAAGGCTTTTTTAAAAAAATACTATTTCCTAAAGGTTCTGTGCTATACAAAAAAGTACCAGTACCTCCATACATTTGGGGGAAATTGGCTCATGTATGGAGGTTAAGTTTACACGCTTACCTTTTCCTACTACCTCACCTAGTCAAGATGCCTATGAATGAAGTCATACTTCCATCAAGCTAAGTAATTCAGAAGTAAATTAAATTCTTCCAAACAATGCATGCAGGGACACTAGCTGTGTAACGGACCCATGCAGGAATGAAAGAAAAAAGCCAATACAGAGTTTTTCCTTCGTTCAGCTTGGTATGAAAGTAAGGCCCTGAGGACAGGAGTTAATGCAACAGTGACAAGCACATTGCCTGGCACCAGGGTGACATCCAATCCATGATGGATAAATCAATCAATACATTTTATAACGTCATTAGGGTTGTATGAGTTTGCTATTATCTGTAAGGGATTTCTCAGTCCACAAGACCAGGTTCTATTCAGAAAAGACTGATGAGGAAAATGCTAGATAGTGTCTCAGAAGAATCCTGCCACTAAAGGGAGCTGAACAAATTTGAAGTCAGTAAGGTAAATGCACAATGAGGTGGTTATTTTTCTGAGCAACTCAAAGAGTGGAAAACTTGTTTTTCACATGATAAAGACAGTTTACTAAGTAATAGGAAAAAAAAAATCAATTAAAGGTGACTTTTTTTTTTTTTTTTTTTAAGACATACAGGTATGGTGGCTCAGACAGTAAAGAGTCTGCCTGCAATGTGGGACACCCAGGTTCAATCCCTGGGTCAGGAAGATCCCCTGGAGAAGGGAGTGGCAATCCACTCCAGTACTCTTGCCTGGAAAATCCCATGGATGGAGGAGCCTGGCAGGCTACAGTTCAAGGGGTCAAAAAGAGTCAGACACACCACAACACATACATAGATACAAACTGCTAAAATGGGAAAGAGCCCTTTTTATTGTGTAAGATGAGCCTTCCAATCTTTCTCTTTAAAAAGACTAGCTAGTAACTATCTTTCGTTTTTAGGACCACATTTGGCCTCTGTCACTGCTGCTGCTCTAGGTTCTCCTCCTCCTCGGCTACCATCACCTGTTCCTCCTCCTCCTCTTCTTCCCTCTTCTCTTTCTCTTTTTCTCCTTTTCCTTCTTTTTACAGCCCTTTAAAATTTTAAAAACCATTCTCTGCTCATGGTCTGCACAAACACAGACCATGGGCCAGTTCTGATCTAAGCCATAGTCGGCTGGCCTTTGGTGTGTAGGTTCATTGCTGGTGTTCTCTTTCTTTGCACAAATCACATCCATGATGGGTTGAGTGAAATTTCCCAGTTCTGTTTTTTTTTTTTTTTGAGACTCTTGAGAGTCCCTTGGACTGCAAGGATATCCAACCAGTCTCTCCTAAAGGAGATCAGTCCTGGGTGTTTCTTGGAAGGACTGATGCTGACGCTGAAACTCCAATACTTTGGCCACCTCATACAAAGTATTGACTCACTGGAAAAGACCCTGATGCTGGGAGGGATTGGGGGAAGGAGAGGAAGGGGACAATAGAGGATGAGAAGGCTGGATGGCATCACCGACTTGATGGACATGAGTTTGGGTAAACTCTGGGAGTTGGTGATGGACAGGGAGGCCTGGCGTGCTGCAGTTCATGGGGTTGCAAAGAGTCGGACACGACTAAGCGACTGAACTGAACTGAACTTGTACAGTCTTTCCAAAGCCTCCAGTCTTCCTAGATATCTGTTACTTTTGAAATTCGTATTTCAAAGATTTACCCAGTGTTCACTAAAATTACAATAACCAAAGCAGGAATAAACAAGTTAGAAACAAACATAATATCTCTTGGAAAACACCAAATTCAGTTGGTAGGAGTAGTGTGGTTGCACAGTAGCCTTCTAGCTATAAGCCTTAGCATACCCTCCTCATTGCTAAGTATGTTTTAGAAAGGGAATCAAAGTGCTGGTAACTTTGTGATTCAGTTTAAATGTAGGGCCATACAGAAAGCTTTCCTGGAGTCTCCCTCCCCGCCTTCTCCTTTCCCCACTGTGTCCACAAGTCCATTCTCTACATCTGTGTTTCCATTCCTTCCCTACAAATAAGAACATCAGTACCATTTTTCTAGATTCCATATGTATGCATTAATACATGATATTTGCTTTTCTCTGACTTACTTCACTCTGTATAACAGACTCTAGGTTCAGCTATCTCACTACCACTGGCTCAGATTTTCTTTTTTATGATTGAGTAATATTCCATCATATATATGTATCCTACATCTTTATCTGTTCATCTGTCAATGGACATCTAGGTTGCTTCTGTGCCATGGCTTTTGTAAATAGTGCTGAAATGACCATTGGGGTACATGTGTCTTTTAAAACTGTTGTACAGCAGAATCCAATACAATATTGTAAAGCAATTTTCTTCCAATTAAAAAGTAATTTAAAAAAATGCTTTTGTGGAAATGCTTGGGCACTATGCCCAAAACTTAATGTATGTCAAATGGTCCAAGAGATTTCCACATTAGAATAAGAATATCTGACATATATTGAACACTTAATTCAAACCTAGTACTTTTACATTTATTATCTTATTTAATCCTTGTTATAATACTATGATGTAAGTACAAGGACTAACATCTTATTTCTAATATTTAGTAGATATATGATCTTAGCCAAACTGCTTAGTTTCCTTATCACTTCACTGAGTAAAAGCATTTACATAATACAACTTCTGTATATTCTTTTGGCAAATAAGTATTAAGTTACACCTACTATCTGGTAGGCACTGAGGATATAGCAGTGTTTAAACCAAAGATCATTCTCAAAGTGTGGTCACTCGATCAATGCCATCAGCAACACCTGGACCATGTCAGAAATGCATATTTGGGGGCCCCATTCCAGGTTTCCCAATAAGAAACTGTAGAGCTTGCCCTTGGCAACCTATGTTTTACCGACCCCTCAGATGACTGTGATGTGTGCTAAAGCTTAACAATCACTGGTTGGGAATGTAAGGTCCTATACTTATGGAACTTACCTTATAGTATACTGTTGTGAGCATTCCCACTGCTACTAGAAGTAACAGTATTATAACTATGTAGTAGGGCAATACTGTAGAACTGCTTTCATGAGACATAAATAACTTCTATCTGTACTTACATTATGAAGATGGCATAATCATAAGATGACTCTGAAGGCAAATTAAAAAAAATAGTTTTACTAATTTCAGAGAAGAAAAAGTCATTAAAGGGTAGGACAGGTAACATAAATGATCCCTCTAAGACTGCCCTTGAGAGGAGACTGTGTGCTCTGCATACTAAGACTTCCCTAGTGGCTCAGACAGTAAAGCATCTGCCTACAATGTGGGAGACCTGTGGGTAGGGAAGATCCCCTGGAGAAGGAAATGGCAACCTACTCCAGTACTTTTGCTTGGAAAATCCCATGGACGGAGGAGCCTGGTAGGCTACAGTCCACAGGTTGCAAAGAGTCAGACAACTGAGCCACTGCACTTCGCTTTAAGACTGCCCTGGAGAGGAGGAGCTTGTGTGCTCTGCATACCTAATTAGCTGCACCTAACCAGGTAGAAAGACAAGCCTAGCAGTGGCAGATTTTACAATTCTGTCAAGAGAAGCTAGAAATCTGGAGTTTTCCATAAAACATTCTGGTTTTTAAGTATTTAAACCTAATTCAGATTGTGGATTCAACCAAAGAGGTCTGCAGCCACATTTGGCTGTAGGATTGTTCACTTGTAGCTTCTGATTTTACTCATCCCTCTTCATTTTACATGCACACAAGTGAGAGCCAGGAAGAGCTCAGCAAGGTATGTAAGTTCACAATTCAACAAGGAATAGGAACTACCATTTCTGACTCATTTTTCACTATCCCAGAGCTTGGTTTAGCTTTCTTCTTATTCTAAAACACTTTTACCTAAATTGTTAGATTGACAAAGAGGAGGGGCAGAGATGAAAGTTATATATTGAAATGAGAAATTGCTGCATACAGTAGGATTTAATAAACACTTATTGAATTTAAATCCCAGAATGCATTAGAGGCTTTCAAAACTCTCATATTTCAAATCTTCAGGTTCACAGAGAAGTGTAATGGTTTGGGTTTTTTGTTTTTCTTTTAATACACCAACTTGATCTGATTTTTTAAAGGAGTTTCAAGTTTGCAGAGAAAAATTCAGATGGTTTCCTATTGTCTCTGAATATTTTCACCCATCTTTATTCCTTTTCTTTGTCCCTGCTTGATCAGATCTTAAATTATAAGACTGTAGGAATTTTGATTTGTAAATGTTACGCTTGCCTGCAAACAAGAAGAGGCCACTTCATTTGCACAAAAGATTTGAAAGCCCAGCAGATCTGCACAAGGCCAGATCCCATATGAGGCACCTCACATTGCACCCAATATGGCATTTCCAGGCCCCAAGTGAAGTTAAAGTTAGCCATACTATACACCATCATTCAAACTTGTTTAGATTTTTTCTTTTGATTCATGCCTTTGCTGCATTTTGTACATCCTCCTGACCATTCTTAGCAGCTGTAACAACACTTGTGGTATTACCAGTAATTTGCAACTTATCAAACATGATTGAACCTTGTTCTTTTGTGTAAACGAAACAGAACTCTTCGGTTGGCTTTCTTTATACTTTGGACATAGTGTAAAGGAAACGGAGACTGTATTTGCATGCCAGACAATGAAACATAACTCACAGTGTATACATGCCTTTGACATTGTAATTACTAGCTGTTGTTTAGATTCCATGTATGGTCACTGGCTTTGGCTATGTTGAAATCAGCTGTATCAACATTTAATCAAAGTCTTATAGATTTTGGTTGTATATTTTTCTAATGTCAAAATAGAAATGCTGAGACTAAAAAATAGGTTGGAAGGGATAGAAATGTGTGTGCAATACATTGCAAAAATAATGAACATTCACAGCATAATAAATGAAGCCCATTCTGAATTTGTCAGTAATGAAATCAAACATCAGATGGAGCCCATTTAGAATTAGGATTACTTTTCTAGCATTTCAGCAACTTCTAATTAATTGTACTTCAGTTTATATTCAAAATAACCCCTATGCAACATATTCTGTTGAAGTATTTTCTGATATAAGGTGAAACATTAAAAAGAAAATAATTGTCAAATTTCTCTCCTGAAAAATATGTAATATATAAATCTTGGAAATCATATACATAATAAACACCCAACACCATATCTTTTAGCACTATATAATATGGTGATATTCAACAACATGACCAGTACCATCTTGTTTCTGAAAAGTGAGACAAATTCCTATAGATTTACACATGGGATTGCTGAAGTTTCACAAACAAGATTTTTTTTTCTTTTTGGTGACAGTAATGGTTGTGGGGAGGATGGGAACAATGATTTGTGATGCCAAATCCAGGCCTTTTGCTCTATGCCTTTGAAGGAAACTTTCAGAATAACAGTTCTCTCTACTCTTTACTTGTGTCCCTTCTTGATTAGGTATACCCATAAAATTTAAGGCTATAGAACCATATGCCCAAAACAAAATATGAACACGTCAGTTGTTTCATATACTATATGATGCTATGTTAAACAATATCTTTCATATTTACTAAGGACTCTTTAATAATGTATAAAACAATTGTGGTATAAATATAATGCCTGTGGGATCTTCTTTATTCATTCAACAATTATCATGTACCTGTGATGAGCAAAGCACTGGAGTAGTCACTATAGGACTTATAAAGATAAGTCAGCATGAGTTCTATCTTCCATGAATTTTTAATCCCACAACAAATAGCAATTATCCAACAAAGAAAGCAATTCATACTGGAATATAAATCATGTGGAAGTTCAGAAGGGGGGGCAATCACTTCCAGCCACAATGATCAAGGACATCTTCATGGAGAGTGATACTGAGGAACAGAGTTGAAACATACAGTGTTAAAGAGACTAACACTTATATTCCCTCCAGAAGCTGGGCTTCAAATTTGAAGTTCAAGAGATGGAGTCCATGAGTCCAGATATAAGATCTGAAACTAGAAACATTATTTAAGACTAGATGAACATATAGGAAATTAGAAGATGAAACAAAAGATGGTACAAAAGAGAAAATGAGAGGCTGTTGCAATGATTTTAGACAGAAAGTAACAAAAACAGGCAGGGCAGTTGATGTGTGAATAAAGAATGGATCTGGGAGATAGCGGTACAAGTAACAAAAGAAGCTAGGAAAATTAAGATGATTAAGTTTTCAAACTTGAATGATTTAAGGATTATAAAGAAACAAATTGTTATAAAAGATTAATGAGTTTGAAGGGAGGCATGTAAAAAAAATTTTTTTAACTGCCCATTGGTTAAGGATATTACCAAAGAGTTACTGGAACTCAAGGAGAAAATCTTGATTAAAAGGTGAACAGTCCAAGACCTTTGATCATTGAATCAGCCAGACCCAGAGAAAGAAATAGGAGACTATTATTTAGAAGTCACGAGAAGAGATTTTCAAGAGAAGCTTGCTTCAGTATTAAAATTTTTAGAGAATACAGGAAGAATGTGGACTAAAATTGAATTTGATGGTTAAGGAATAATTGAAAAATCTTTGTAAGATTGCTTATAAATTTTTTTTCTTGAATTCCTGATAGATATCAATAGAAGAATAGCTATAGAAAAACAGAAATAGTAAATATATGATTATAGATATTTTAAAGATAATTATATAGTGGAAAGACAAGGAAGAATATTTTCCCATTCCCATTAACATGCCTAAAATACCCACTTTAAGAATCAATAATTATAAACTAAAATCTGGTTGTTGCAGAACTATACAACAGTCTCCAATAATGAATAGGCCAATGCTTCTAAGAGAGATTATAAAATTAAAAAGTGCAATTAAAATATATTACTTACTACTACCATCCACACAGTAAACTGACCCATAAAGCAACCTTTTCACTTAGCCTGTTTTCTAATCTCAAAATCAGGTAAATGGATTTTAAAAGTAACCCTTAAGACTCTGGTTAAAAATCAGCAGATTAAACTCATAGATGAGTCAAATACACTAACTGTAAAAACATTAAAATAGGTCATAAAGAATTGGTATAAAACTGGAAGTGTTGATTTTTTTAATTGACATAAGCAAGTTAGTCTTTAGGTTGAGAAAAGGGATTCTTTAGAGAGACAAATGGTATAGAGGAACATGTGTTGGAATAAAGCCAGGGCAGAAGAAAAACAAGCAACCAAGGGGCACTATCAGAAATCACACATTTGGAGAAATACTTTCTTCTCCTGATAAAATATGAAAGGAAAGGATGCTGGCACAGGGAATTTGGAAATGGATACTGAAGTCTTATAATTATATGTGAGTACAAAAAGGTGGGATTTGGGGTTTAATATAAATACAATTCTATGTAAGAGCAAGGAATCTATATCACAGCAACTCAAAAAAGTCAGATCCTTTGGTAACATTTAAAAAATTAAATATCACAATTCTATATTAAGTATAAAGTATAGCCAGCTTTTGTACTTTGAAATACATATGAATAATGTTAATCGTATGATACTTAGCCAAAAACCACTATCTGGGGCTACTGTGGACTGGTTTTTGTGCTGGCAAAGCTCCTCAAAGCAAGGGAGCAATTTAACAAAAAGTTTGACTTATTATTCAGTCTTAATTTTTAGATTGATTTTTTTCTTGATCAAGTTTACCAGTGGTTTCTAAATACAGAAACAAATCCAAATGTAGAAAATATAAACATAAAATACATTAATATATTAATCCACCTAACAAGATGCTAAATACCTACATTTTTTACAAATTTACAACTGCTCCATGGAATTTGAATGGAACTTCATCTGTCAATAGGTAGAGATTAAAGAGTTAGTATATAAGGCAAAATGGAATGGCTAGACACCCGCTTTGGGAGAGGATTTGAAACATGACTTCTTAACTTTCAAGGATATTTAAAAACTTACTACTCTGTTTTTTGAAAATGGAAAATGATTTTTCAAATCTACAATGCTCCCCTTGTAATAGCTAACCTTTTCTAAAGAGGACTTCTTTATAGGATAAAAGCGTCTCTTTTCTTGTTGGTTTTAATCAGAACACATGGGGTGTTTTGAGATAATGACAGGAGTTTCTCTTGTTAAAGAAATTCAAAGGCAGACACAGAGCTGCACTGGTGACTGTTACTCAAAGACTTAAGAAGACATTTTGGGGGAAAGCACTGTAACAGCCCTTGAAGTATTTTTGAACGATGGCAAAAGTCAGCACTCTGTCTTTTTATCTAGGAGAGAAACGAAAGGAAAAAAAGAAGATGAAGAAGAGTGACAAGTGACAAGTAACATCCCCCAGATCACCCTTTGAGGAGAGATAACACTGAGTTGAAATTGTTTTTGCCAGAGAAATTCCTGACATCTAGAAGTAAGGGGGTTTGGGTCTCTAACTATACCCTCAAAGGAAAAAAAAAAGTTTACTTATTTTGAAAATCATAAATTCAACACATAGTATTGATACTTACCATATGCCAGGCAAGCTCAGGAATATGACAGTAAACAAAATACAGAAATCCTTAATCTCATTTCACTTACATTTTAATTGAAGGACAAAGACAATAACCAAAATAACTAGATAAAAGTTTGAGTGTCAAAAATATAATGAAGAACACTATGTCAAAAAAAAAAAAAGATAGGGAAATAAGTCTTAATAGAGAGTATCTGAGGGAAATTAAGGGAGTCAAGTAAACATGTGGGACATAGTCTTGGCAAACTGAACTAAAAGTACAAATGTTCCATGACAAGAATGTGATTGGCAGGTTCATGACAAAGTAAAGTGGCCAAGGCTATTGAGTGAGCAAAAAAGAGAGAAGCAGGGGACAAAGTCATAGATATGGTGTGTAGTTACTTATGATCCATTAGAAACACTGGCTTTTACTCTAAGCAAGAGGGGAAGTTACTGAAATATGTATAAAGTACCATGATATTCTATTAGAATCACTGGCTGCTGCAGTGAAAAATAGCAAAGGGTGAGAAGAACAGGGACACCCATTATGAGACTATTACAATAATCCAGGTGAGAGATGATGGTGAGTTGGACAAGGATGGTGGCTGTAGAAATGAAGAAATATGGTTGGATTCCAGATGTATTTTTACAGCAAGTGTTGACAATATGCTTTTATGGATTAGATGGGGAGGGGGGCGGGCAGTGAAAGAAGAATAAGGAATGACTCCAAGCTTTCTGGTCTGAGCAACTGTAAAAAGATGAAATTACCATTCACTGAGATGAATAAGATGGAAGTATATGATTTGGGGTGAGGGAGAAAGTCAGCAATTTAGTTGTGTGCACATTAAGTTTGAGATACCTACTGTATATCTAAATGGAGACAGTACCGGAACGGTTGGCTTAAGACTCCAGAGTTCATAGGACAGGGGGTGCAGATTCAGCTCTTGAAGCCATCGTAATATGTGTGGTATTAGAAACCATGATACACTAAGGGGCTGAGTGTAGACAAAGAAAGGAAGAGGATCCATGTTTAGAGGCCAAGTAGATGAGAAGGAAAAAGTAAAAGCGAGTGGGAGAAAATGGCTGGAGTGCTGGAACAGAGACAAGAGTGTGGCTCTTAGATACCAAGGGATGATTATGTTACAAAAGAAGGGAGTGTTCATCCGTGTAAACGGCCACTGACAAGTTCAGTATAGATAATGGCCACAGGAGTTTGTATTGGGGAGGTCGCTGGTGGCCTTCATAAGAGCAATTTCAGGGGAAGGGTGGGGATGAGAGCACAATTACGGCAGCTCAATAGAGGATGGAAGGAGAATTCTGGAGGAAAAAAGTAGACAGGTCTTTCAAGGACATTAGCAGTCAAGGAAAGGAAAGAAATGTGTGCACGTGGAGGGGCGAGTAGAGTCAAGAAAGTTCCGTTCTCTTATTTGAAGATGAAAGACATGGGAACATGTTTGTATACTGACGGGGAAAATCTAGGGCAGTGGCCAAATTTGATGATGTATGAGTGAGAAAGAGGTGCTGCCCTGATGTTCTGAAGTCGATGACAGAAGTAGGAATACGGGACGCAACTGAAGAGTTTGGCCTTTGTCAAGAGCATAACAATTCATCTGGTGACACAAGAACAAAGCAGCTTACTAAGGCCGACACAAGCTAGGATATGATGCAGTGACGGAAGAAATGGATGTCCTCTTCCCCCAGATCTTATTGTCTTAGTAGAAGGAAAGTGGTCTTCAGCTAAGACTGAAATGGGAGAGAAGGTGTTGGAAGTTTAAGGAGAGAGGACAAGGCATGGGTAGTCCTCTGACAGTGTGCAAATGCAAATAGGGAAATAATTACTGTGATTCACTGAGGATTGCATTGGGTTTAGTGATCAAAAAATTATTGTGTGACTATCTTTTGTCTTACTTCCCACCATACTCAGCTGTTTGGGTGCATTCAATCAATTGACAGAGAGTTAAACTGAACTTTAAGTGTTCAAGGGACTTAAAATATTTACTGTACTTTTATTTTTCAGTTGCACCATCATTTGAAAGTGGTACATATATGAAATGTTCTTGATGAACATTAATTTCATCTTGATAAAATGTACTTGGTAAGTTATTGCAGTTCTATAAGTTTTTTAGGCTATAGTTGGATTTGCCTAACTAAACTGATTTAAATTGTTTCATAATGTAGTATGTCTTAAAACCAGGGCTGGCAACGTTTTTTCTGTAAAGGGCTAGATAATAATATTTTAGGTTTTGTAGGCCATGTGGCCTTTGTCATAATTAGCAAGCCATAACGTTACTGTAACAGTTACTCAGCTCTGCTGTTGAATAAATTCTAAAGCTGCTATGGACAACATGCACATGAATGGGTGTGGCTATGTTCTAATAAAGCTTTATTTACCAAAAAGGTGGCAGGCAAAAAATCACCAGCCCTGAGGTTGCCAACCTCTCTTTTAAACTATTTTAATATAGCTCACTTAAATCTTCTATGAAAGCAGTTGACATGTATTCAATAGCTATTAATAAAATATTTACATAAAATTTGTGAAAGCATCTTCAAGTGTGTCCAACATAAACTAACCTATTTATAACATTCCTTTTCAATGGAACATGTGGTTTGAATCCTTAATACTCAAGAATAGGCCACATTTCAGTAGCATCATCACCAGCTGGGAATTTCTTAGAATCATGGGTTTACCTCTGACCTACTGAACCAGAGTCTGTGTTTCAAAAAGAGCCTTATATGTTTTATGCACACATTAAAGTTTGAGAAGCACTAGTTCAAAAGCTAATACTAGGATTTTCCATGTGTGAAATCAAGTAACTTATAACAAATATCATAAGGATAACAAAACCCAAAATAACACGAGGCAGAAGGGAGGGAGAAGGAAAATCATTTCCCTATCAAATGTCCATAAAATGACAAAGGGATGAACAAAATTAGAATATCGATACAATGGAATATTATTCAGCCAATAGATTGAACATTGAAAACATTATCCCTAGTGAAAGAAGCCAGTCACAAAAGGCCACGTATTTTAGATTCTACTTATATGAAATGTTCAGAATAGAGACAGCAAGTAGACTAATGGCTTCCAGAGGGGAGAAAGGGGAGTGACTGCTAGTGGGTAGAGGGTTTCTCTATTGGATGATGAGCATATTCTGGAATTAGACAGTGGTAAAGTTTGCACAACTCTGTGAATATTAAAAAGCACTGAATTGTTCACTTTAAATGGTGGGTTTTATAGTATGTGAACTATATTTTAAAAGCCAAAAAAATTGGAAAACAAAGGCAATGATTTTTAAAAAGTGATGAAAGCTATTTATCAGAACAATTTTGTGGCAATGGGGTTTAAAGAGTTCAAGGGTTTTGGTAAGAAGAGATGATGAGATACTGCAGTTCCTAATAAATTGAATAAAATAAGTATCTGTAATTAGAATGACTTTTTATTTAAACTTCAGGTGGGTTAGACTGGAAGGATGAAAAACTTTACAGAAATTGTTTTTCTAGTTTACCTAAGGTAATCTACTTCCAGTTACATTGCCAGGAAGGTTAGCTAGCTACTAAGTGATATATATATATATAGAGAGAGAGAGAGGGAGCGAGAGAGAGCAGGAGGAACGAAGGGAGGGGAGCGATTTGGGCAGAGGGGATTTTGTTGTGGTAGTTACACTGGATGAAACTTGAGTATCTTCCTATATTAACTAACACCCTAGTTAGTTACTACCAACTCGATAACACCACATAACACCACACCCCAAAACCACAGACCGCCTTCAGGTTTTTCCTCCCTGTCATCCTAACAGTCTTAGGCCCAACCACATAATGTGATCTGGATTGTTTGTCTGCGTTCCAAAAGGAATCCCAACTGTTGGGAGTGTTTCGCATAGTTGGAAGTCAGTATTAACACAAACAGGGCGATGATGGAGTGAGTCACACTAGGGAAAACACAGGCTCAAGCTGAATCTAGGTTACAACTTGCAGATGTGCTCTAAAACCCACTCATAGGGAGAATCTCCATTTATTTACAGCCTTTTATCTGTAACTTAACACCCCAATTTAGAAAGCCCATGGGTTTTCCAAGTTGCAAACTGATTCTCAAATAATGCGGAAAATTTAGATAGCAAAGTACTTATGTTTTGAAAACTATAAGCAGAATATTAATACATTAGATACTAATTTCCATGAGGTGTGATTTTCATGATTATTTTCTCCCTTAAATCAATGGCATCAAACACATGTCTTTATGAGCAAATACTATTTCTTCTTTTCCTGCACCTACAGAAAAACTTATCAATAGTATAAACTACAATAACTTCACAGATAAAACCTAAGATCTTACAGAATTTCAGTTTTTATTAATTCAAAAGTGGATTAACTTTTTATTACAGTGAACATAGGATAAGCAATAGTGATCTAGAAATAAAATAGAAAATATGCTAGGGAAAATTTGGTAAAGCATCTTTTCATCATAATGGGTTTATCATTGGGTAGTCCTATAGCTTTAGAAGGAAAGATGAATTATGTCTCTATATATCCTTCCCTAAGGACTCCTTAAGCCAGAGAAGCAGAGAGTGATGCTATCATCTCCATGGAAGAGAAGAAGAGTAGGTACGAAAGCTTAGAACATGAATCTATGCAGGAGGGCAAATCAATTTCACCATTTGTGCCAGCTTAAGAGCTTAATTGTGGCTGCTTGGAGTCCAGAATCAAGGAAGACTCTGCAGCCACATCCAAGTTCTCTAATCCATTAGTAATATCTATGATGGGCTTCAGAAGCAGAGAAAATGTCAGATTCCTATATGGTGTGGATTGCTCTGGTTATAATTTCAGTTCATAAAACATAATCCCTCTCTGTCTCGGTTAGCCCTTGAGAAATTATCTTCTTAGAAAGTCATACTCCTGGTGAGGACACAGCTTTCAACTGAGAAACCATTTTGTAAGAGAGAAATTTCAAGAAACCTAGCAATCATCAAAATGAAAATCTCTTCATCAAACACATGTTTTTAAAAAACTACACATGAGAGGTGGGAGCCATCCTGGGAGAAAAACTTCCAGGGAAATGATATGCTTAGTTCATTTATGCATGGTAATGCCTCAGAACGCAAGTCCTTAGAAAAATAATCAGCCATGATGTCCATCTTTATTTACATGTACTCTCTTCTCTTTTCGTTCATCTTTTAAGACCCCTAAAATCAAAGCTTTTCTTAATGTTTTTGCTGCTCAGCCATTTTCTCATAAAATTGCCCATTTCTGTTAAGGATTTTTGTCATCTCTCCCAGCAAATCACAGTGTTTTTGACATGGAAAAATTATCAATCAAAACTTATGTTTTGGAATACATAATATATAGGCATACATTCTTGGTTGTCCACATAGTGTTATATAGCTGTGGTCACTAACTAACTTAAAATATACATATTTTTGTTTTACTTGTGCAGCATTTGCAATTTTAGTCATTAAATGAGCTTTGCAGGTGTGCAAATACCCTGTTAATCCTGGTGTTTTCTGAAAGACTGCTAGCCACATCAACCAAGACTTTGGAAGATTGGCAAAATGGAGAGGCTTTTTCAAAGCCCAACAATAAATTAGTAAGATGAGTTATATAACAAGTGGAACTTTGTTGAGTTAAAAACTAAGACCACCTGAAATTTTATTTTTTTAAGCCATCAAGGATTGGATTTTTAAATGCAAAACCAGATATGATCATTCTTGTCTGGCCTTTGCTTTTCTTTTCATGTAAACACAATTTCTTGATATGAGGAGGTGGGGAGGAAGAGTTTCTAACCTGTATTTCTCATTACAAAAAATAACATTGAGTGCTCTGGTGAGATTTAGTCAGGCATATTTCTCTTAAGACCATCCCCATGGAAAAGAAATGCAAAAAAGCAAACTGGCTGTCGGAGGAGGCCTTACAAATAGCTGTGAAAAGAGGAGAAGTGAAAAGCAAAGGAGAAAAGGAAAGATATAAGTATCTGAATGCATAGTTCAAAAGGATAGCAAGGAGAGATAAGAAAGACTTCCTCAAACTTAGCAGCCTCAGATATCAATGCAAAGAAATAGAGGAAAACAACAGAATGGGAAAGACTAGAGATCTCTTCAAGAAAATTAGAGATACCAAGGGAACATTTCATGCAAAGGTGGGCTCAATAAAGGACAGAAATGGTATAGACCTAACAGAAGCAGAAGATATTAAGAAGAGGTGGCAAGAATACACAGAAGAACTGTACAAAAGAGATCCTCACAACCCAGGTAATCACGATGGTGTGATCACTCACCTAGAGCCAGACATCCTGGAATGTGAAGTCAAGTGGGCCTTAGAAAGCCCCATCACTATGAACAAAGCTAGTGGAGGTGATGGAATTCCAGTTGAGCTATTTCAAATCCTGAAAGATGATGCTGTGAAAGTGCTGCACTCAATATGCCAGCAAATTCGGAAAACTCAGCAGTGGCCACAGGACTGAAAAAGGTCAGTTTTCATTCCAATCCCAAAGAAAGGCAATGCCAAAGAATGCTCAAACTACCGCACAATTGCACTCATCCCACATGCTAGTAAAGTAATGCTCAACATTCTCCAAGCCAGGCTTCAGCAATATGTGAACTGTGAACTTCCAGATGTTCAAGCTGGTTTTAGAAAAGGCAGGGGAACCAGAGATCAAATTGCCAACATCTGCTGGATCATCGAAAAAGCAAGAGTTCCAGAAAAACATCTACTTCTGCTTTATTGACTATGAGAAAAGCCTTGGACTGTGTGAATCACAATAAACTGTGGAAAATTCTGAACGAGATGGGAATACCAGACCACCTAACCTGCCTCTTGAGAAATCTGTATGCAGGTCAGGAAGCAACAGTTAGAACTGGATATGGAACAACAGACTGGTTCCAAATAGGAAAAGGAGTCCGTCAAGGCTGTATACTGTCTCTTATACACATCTAGATGTGTATAAGAGACAGGTGTTGCAGTCTGATGGGAATACCAGACCACCTAACCTGCCTCTTGAGAAATCTGTATGCAGGTCAGGAAGCAACAGTTAGAACTGGATATGGAACAACAGACTGGTTCCAAATAGGAAAAGGAGTCCGTCAAGGCTGTATATTGTCACCCTGCTTATTTAACTTATATGCAAAGTACATCATGACAAATGCTGGGCTGGAAGAAACACAAGCTGGAATCAAGATTGTTGTGAGAAATATCAATAACCTCAGATAAGCAGATGACACCACCCTTATGGCAGAAATGAAGAGGAACTAAAAAGCCTCTTGATGAAAGTGAAAGAGGAGAGTGAAAGTGTTGGCTTAAAGCTCAACATTCAGAAAACGAAGATCATGGCATCTGGTCCCATCACTTCATGGGAAATAGATGGGGAAACAGTGGAAACAGTGCCAGACTTTTATTTTGGGGGGCTTCCAAATCACTGCAGATGGTATTTGCAGCCATGAAATTAAAAGACGCTTACTCCTTTGAAGAAAAGTTATGACCAACCTAGGTAGCATATTGAAAATCAGAGATATTACTTTGCCAACAAAGGTCTGTCTATTCAAGGCTATGGTTTTTCCAGTGGTCATGTATGGATGTGAGAGTTGGACTGTGAAGAAAGCTTAGCGCCTAAGAATTGATGCTTTTGAACTGTGGTGTTGGAGAAGACTCTTGAGAGTCCCTTGGACTGCAAGGAGATCCAACCAGTCCATTCTGAAGGAGATCAGTCCTGGGTGTTCATTGGAAGGAATGATGCTAAAGCTTAAACTCCAGGACTTTGGCCACCTCATGCAAAGAGTTGACTCATTGGAAAAGACTCTGATGCTGGGAGGGATTGGGGGCAGGAGGAGAAGGGGACGACAGAGGATGAGATGGCTGGATGGCATCACCAACTTGATGGACATGAGTTTGAGTGAACTTCCGGAGTTGGTGATGGACAGGGAGGCCTGGCGTGCTGTGATTCATGGGGTCGCAAAGAGTGGGACATGACTTAGCAGCTGAACTGAACTGATTTCTCTAAGGGGCACTTGTGTGCAGGAGAGAGAAACCATCATTACATCTATATACTGATGTGCAGTGTTCAGGAAATGTCAAGGAAACTCTGTAGATGATAAGCGGTAACTAGTCAAAAACTCACCTACCATCACAGAGTGTTTTTAGGAGACTTTCCACACTATGTTCTAGGTGATAGAGAGCTTTTACAGTATTTTTCTCTATACTATTTCTACAAGAGAAAAGTAATTTGATACCTAATTCCCATTATAGAGTCAGCCTGAGCTGTGAACTTCCAAAATGTGTCAGTAACAGAAGTCAGGCTTTACATTACTTTGTAGTAGCTAAGCATACAGGTTATATTTTGGATGCAAATTCTGTAGATTATATAGGGGAATAATTCACTGGGGTCTACATAGGGGCCTCATATTTGGATGTCATGAAAATGACTTGAAAGAATAGCGAGTTCTTAAGTATATTGCCACTGCAATGGTGCTGAGACTTCAATTGTTTTAAAATGATCCCATACATATTAGCTCTTATGAATTTACAATAACTGTCTCACTACGAATTTAGTAACCCTTTGTATAAACAATTCTCAAAAGAGAGTATGAACTTAGCACTAAGAAGCATATAGGCATCTTAAACATCCTTTGATGGTCAGCCTAAGAGAATAGTGTTTATTTTTTTGCTACATGTGAAAGTTCATTCTCAGTATCAAGTTTATTTTGTCCACTAACTTTGTTAACCTTTCCAATTTCTCCAGTATTTGGTGTCCTTTCACAAAGAGCTGTTAGAACAGTTGCATCAGGGTTAAAGGTCAGAGACATTACTGTGCTAACCTGAAGCATATATGCTATTCCTTGAGCTCACAATGCGTTTTTGATTACTTTTTTAAAATAAAAAATGCCAACAGAAGGATACAGCAATATATGAGACATTTATGAAACCTATATCTACCATATTTTTGATAAAACACTTAAAATATTTCAGTTTGTAAATTCACTAAGAAGGCCAGGAAAATACTGTGTTTCATTAAAAGAATCCTTTTTGATGATTTAATTTTAAATAAAAGAACTAAACTTGTGACAAAACTCAGAAATTTGAACTTTTTCAACAAATAGCATACTTTTTCTGATCTTTTAAAATAATATTTATGTAACAACACGGTTAATGAGTGAAACAATATCCTTTTTTATTGAAATCATATTGTCATAATTAATAACTGAGAGATATTTTCCTATAAAGATTTACTGCTGATCCCTTAGTTGAAATTCATTTTGCTCAAGAGACATTCAACCCATCACCTAGAAACAGTATTTGCAGACTTCACCAGGGTAACAGATCTAATCCTTAAGGTAATCACTGTCCTCTCCAGTTCCTTCTCCTTTTAAGTCCTCACCGGTCTTTTAGAAAAACAGAAAGTAGAAGACAGCTGTTATTTTCCTCCATGGGACAGTCTACCCTGTTCAAGCAAGTAATATCATTTTCTGTTTGCCCTCTACAACAAGTACACAGGGTCACTGTCTTCATGCTGATTTTCTCCCAGAGTGTAAAGAACAACCATGTCAGCAGACAGGCAAATCAACAGCTATAAGAACCTGAGAAGAAGTAAATTCTATTTTTTTTTTTTTAATTTTTGTGTTTAACACCCATGGAGGAGGAGAGAGATAAGATGAAGAGAAGGAGTAGGAGAAGGAGAAAGAAGACGGAAAAGGCCATGTTTCTATGTCAGAATCCAAATCCCAAGTCAGTCTGAATATCTTCTTTTAAGTCTGTTTATATTTATTAACAACATTTCAAAGTGTACCATGATTGGAAATAAGATTAAAAACAACAACCAAACACCAAACAAAACACCCACCACTTCACTGTTGCTTTCTTTCAATTCCAGCATTTTTTAATAGGTCAGGTCAAAGATGTATTAGGACATAAAGAATGGACTAGATTCTTTCATACACTATAGCAAATATCAGGGCTACTTACAGATTGTGTATGTTTACTGTGCCAAAGAAACACTCATCGAATTAATGAAGAGGATTTCACAATTTTGTAGCAGAAGTGAGCTCTTTAGAACTCTGAAACTATTTGGTTCCACATTCATCTGTGGCTGAAGGAGTTGAAATCATTGATAGGCATAACTAATATCACACAATTGACTAAAATCATAATGCTTGCAACTTGGTAATGAAAGTTAGATTTTCTCCAAATAAGTAGACATCTGTCATCAAAAAGCTGTCTAGATAATATAAAGGCAAAATTTTGATTCTGAATCTCTAATTTGTGGTAGGTTCTGGAAATTATTTGAATTGCCATTATTAACAACATAAACTTAGTCCATATAAATTTAGAAAAAAAATCTCTACTACCAGGAAACTTGTTTCCAAACTACTTCTATATGATACAGTAAGAATTCATCTACACTTCAGATTTATCATATGCTTCCAAATGTTGCTTTCTCCTATGGCTTTCATTTTAATTTTCCCATGGTTCTAAGCTAGAAACATGCAAATCCCTGACCCTTTCCTCGGCCAGTTAATCACTTTTCCAAACTACTTCTATATGATACAGTAAGAATTCATCTACACTTCAGATTTATCATATGCTTCCAAATGTTGCTTTCTCCTATGGCTTTCATTTTAATTTTCCCATGGTTCTAAGCTAGAAACATGCAAATCCCTGACCCTTTCCTCGGCCAGTTAATCACTAACTTCTTTCAACTCTACCTTTTAAAATTTCCTTTGTCTGTGCATCCCCACTGCTATTGCTTTAGTTCAAATCTTGATGGAACACTAGATTACCCAGTTATAGTAAAATCTGTTCTTAGGGTGCCAATTAAAAAAATACAAAATATGAGGAGAGCTTAGGTTCAGCAAATTTGTCCAGATTTTAAAAATTAGAATCTCTGGAAGGAGGTTAAAATAATGACGTTTACATTTTAAATGTTCTTTCAGTTTCAACATTTGCATATGCTTTCTGTATTAGTTTGAACTGCATAAAGGGCTCCCACAGAAACTTCAATGCTTCAAAAATTCTGATGAAGACTTCATCTGTCCTTCTTACTACCACCAATGCAACTTTTCCAGAAACTTACCAATTTTGTCATTCTGCTGCTTAATTAATTTTATCAAGATCTTAATCTTAGATTATAAGGGGTCCTTACCACCCATATAGAAAGGTTCACACTCACTGGCTTCATGATAAAGGCCCTCAGTGTTTAAGTCTTATCGTTATACATTGATCCTTTATCCTTTAATCAAACCAACTACAAGTTCTTTAAGCAGAGGGATAAAACGATTATTTTTATTTCTCTGGAAACTTCCAGTAGGATCTCATATGTAACTCTTCTCCTTAAAGGCAACCATAAAAAAATAACTGTATGGTCTTCCAGTTCAATTGCTCAGTCGTGTCCGACTCTTTGTGACCCCATGAATCGCAGCACGCCAGGCCTCCCTGTCCATCACCATCTCCCGGAGTTCACGCAGACTCACGTTCATCGAGTCCGTGATGCCATCCAGCCATCTCATCCTCAGTCGTCCCCTTCTCCTCCTGCCCCCAATCTCTCCCAGCATCAGAGTCTTTACTATTCATTAAATTTACATCACTTTTCTTTGGACAGTACTGAAACCACTTTTGGGTCTTCTCCTTTGACATTTCACATACTTAGGTTCCCCAATCCCACCTTTCAGTTCAGTTCAGTTGCTCAGTCGTGTCCGACTCTTTGCGACCCCATGAATTGTAGCATGCCAGGCCTCCCTGTCCATCACCAACTCCCGGAGTTCACTCAAACTCACATCCATCAAGTCGGCGATGCCATCCAGCCATCTCATCCTCTGTCGTCCCCTTCTCCTCCTCCCCCAATTCCTCCCAGCATCAGAGTCTAAAGATAACTTTTTAACTCAGATACTTTGTTATTCTAAAGGCAAGGTGTGGCTTCTTCAACCTGTCCTTTGGACATTCCTATTATTATGCAAGTGAATAAGAAAATTATAAAAATCTACTTATTGACTCACAGGTCAGTTCACCATAAAAGAATCAGCAAAAATATCACCACAACTTCTATGTACCACACCCACAAGAAGAAACGTCAGGCACCAGCATACTATTAAGTAGCCTCAGAGATCCCTACCCACTATTTTAATGCTGAGTTCCACAATGAGGTCATGTGAATCAAGACTTCAGATGCCCACAGACTGTGGTTCTCTCTTGAAGGAAAAGCAACTTTCATTCTCTTGAGTTACTGAGGGCCACATGTACAAACCTTAAGAACAAAGCCAGACCAAGATCCATGGGTGCTCAAGACTAATAATTGGGCATCTCTTGAAACCTATATTCTTCAAAGTTTGGCTGGCTTTCTATTTGGAAAAGAAGTTGAGAACTCAGTAAGGAAAAGACAGAAAAAGGAGTACTCATGCAGATTCTCTTTTTTTGTCATGAAAAATCAACACAAAACCAAACCCAAAGCATAGAAACTAATTTTATGTATCAACTTGACTGGGGAACAGATATTTGGTCAATATCTGGTGTGTTGTTTTTAAATCAGATCAATGTTTAAATTGTAGACAGTAAAGCAGACTGCCCTCCCTAATGTGAATAAGCTTCATCTAATCAGTTGAAAGTCATAATAGGACAAAATGACTGACTTTCCCCCTCTGCTCCCACCTACCTTGAGGAAAAGAGAATTCTTCCTGCCTGTTGCCCTTCAAACTAGGACCCTGGCTTTTTTTTTTCCTGCCTTCATACTTGAACTGAAACACTGGTTCTTCCTAGGGTTGGAACCCACCAGCCTTCAGAACAGAACTACACCAGCAGCTCTTCTGGGTTTTCAGCTTGCCTACTCACTCTGCACATCTTAGAACTTGTCAGCCTACATAATCATAAATCATATCCAACCTACATCTATATCTATCATCTATCTGTCTCTACCTATCTGTATCTCACACACATGTATACACATTTCCTACTTATTCTGTTTTTCTGGAGAACCCTAAAACAAGACCTAATCTATAAACTTCACTCAGCAGAACATGCATCCTGTAACTCCTAACCTCAATTCAGAAGTGATTTAGCATGTATCTCTCGTTACTGGGAATAACTGAACCTATGTTCCCAATTCTTCAAAGCCTTCTATGTTAGAATTATATACCACACCTTCAGCCCTGAGACTCTCCAATTTCTGCCATTAGACATATAGGATATTTCCTCAAACCATAGAATTGGTACATGACTTGCTTTAGTCAACAAGATACAGAAGGAAGTGACAATGTGAAATTTTCAGGCCAGGACCCAAAAGGAGTTCACCATGTTTCCTCTTGCTTTCTGTGAAGCGTGATCATGGCCCTGGCCGTCGATGTCCCTTTCATTTGGGTCCCAAAAGGCATGCATGTTGTGTAGAAGTGAATCCTCATCTTAGAGCCAACCCAGCTGAAGGCCCTCTTACACAGGCTGAACCTCAACTGGAAGACCTCTGAATATAGGAATAGATGCTTCCTGCTTCTAGCCAATAAGGTGTGGGTGGTTTATTACACACCATTTGCAATACCTGCTAATTATACTTAAGCCTTCCCAGGGCTTGAGGCCTCATTCCAAGGGTTGGGGTGCTTTCTAAAATGGCTCTTTCAACAACATACATATAATACTTCATGAAATACAACTTTAAAAATCATTTTAGATTTCTAGTACAGTTTACAGACTGTAGTAATATCCTGGTAGTTCTGGTAGAATGATGTCTTGAGCAACAATCTGGACAACCTCACCTTAATTGTGACTGTGATTAGAAGACAGGTAGCAACCTTCTCCGTGGTAGGACAAGACATCCAAGATTCCCACCAAGACTGACTGTATTTTCCCTACTGACCCAGAAAACTCCATGAAGTTGCCACAACAGTATCTCTTGACAGCAATTGACTTTCTCTTACAAAAGGAGAAGAGCAAGGACAATTATCTGAAGATCTTAAACAAAAACTGAGTCAAATTTAAAACATTTTTTAAAGTCTCCAGCATTTGAATCAAAGTGAAGCTGGCATTTATAAGTTGCAAGTATTAAGCAGAGAAATGAATTATTGTGAGGGAAAATGACCATAAAATGTACAACCAGTATTTATCAAACACCTACATATTTTGTATAATATTTAGTTTGTTTTTTGTCTTATTGTTTAATCTCTTCCTTCCCCACTCTCAGACTATGTGGTCCTGGAAACTCCTAACTTCAAGGCCTAGACATGAACTTAGCCCTCAATCAGAGTACTGCTGGACATGGCAACATTGACCAGCTGATGGACTGACTATCTGAGGTTAATAAGTCCCTGTAGCAGGACGTTATGGCTTGGGTGAAGCTGAAGCTACTGGAGAACTGGACCTGATCCTTCTCTCAAGACTTAAAAACAGAGAGAATATAGCTCTAGAGCTGCTGTTCATTCAACTTGACATTAACACAATGGAAACAGAGCCAGATTCCTGATTCAAATTATTTGAATTTTATCTTAAGCAATTTCAGGTAGGTTGGTGACATGGTCCAGTTTTGGCTAAATGAATCTTTTACTCACAAAGAGTTCCAGCTGATAAACTGGATATTTAGCTTCTGCTCCCAAAATGGTTATTGTATTGAATCAAAAGTATTGTAACAACTTAAAAGTTGATTTGCATTGCTGACTGTAAAAGTGATTAATTGGTTTTTGACTACGTGGTACATACAATATTCTTATTCAATCAAAAAACTTTTTATTGAGCATTTAAAATATTCCAAGAACTGTGATAGGGATCCAGGATATGGCAGTGAATAAAACAGAAAGAAAAGTCCTTCTCTCATGAGGCTTTTATATTAATGGGGACACCAGGTGATAGAGTATATTAGAAAGTTAAATACAGCTGTAGAAAAAAACAATGAAGGAAATCAGGGAGACCAAAAGGTGAGAGCAGAGATTGGGAAGATCAATGTTGCTTTTTGAATACTCAGAGAAAAATGTCACTGCAAAGGTAACATTTTGGCAGATAATTGAAGAAGGTGAAGAAGTAAGCCATGCAGATATGAGGAAAGGAATTTTAGCTATAGGGAACAGCAAATGCAAAAGAGGTTTCAAGTCTAAAATAAGTTAGTCGTGCTTGAAGAATAACAAAGAAGCCAGTATAGCTGGAGTAGAATGAATGCAGGGCAGGCAAGAAAAACAGGAGACAGGATCACAAAGTTAATAGGGTGCAGTCCATGTTGGGTCTTGTTGGCTATATTAAGGATAACATCAAAGTCAGTGTGTTTAGATCTAATATAATTTTTTCATTTTAAAGGTTAAAAGAATATCCAGGAGTATATTTTGGAAATGAATGAATTGTTCATACACTCTTTGTCAAAATAAACATCTAATGCTTTTGAACAACTGAATCAATAAAATGATTACTGGCATCAACAATTGGTGGAAAATATACTTTAAAATGTCCCTCTTTCCCATTTAGTATACTAAAATTACCTAGGATCGTAATCCTCTTGCTGGTAGACTTTGGAATTTTGAAAATAAGTTAAATATATTTTGGATAAAGTTCAGTAAACAATCTGTTGTGATGTACGATAAAGTGACTACTGGGCTAATTAAGTCACATGTCCTATCGTAGAGCTGAGACAGCTTGATGCAAGTAAGAAGGGAAAAGCAAGATCATAATTTTATCTTGATATTTATTGCTTAACATCTTCAAAGTGTGCAGTCAAAATTCTATTAATAGAATATTTGATCCCCATGAAAACTTCTGGCTTGAAAATGGAAAAGTCCAATGTTCACCTTTCCTTCATAGAAAATAACAACAAATCAACAAGGACAAAATCAAAGGCAAACAAAATATTTACTGAAACTCAAGAGACAGCTGCAATTATGAATCACAGGTAAGTGCAAAAGCAGTGAATAGTGCAGAATAAGAAGTGCAGAAAGATTACTAATGGCTGTAGATCTCAGAAAAGGCTGGCAGAATGTACTGCTGCCTGGAGAGGAGAGGCAATCTGAGTCGCGTGGCCGTAATCTCTTGATTGGAAAAGCAGTAATGGAACACCTGGGCTAATGGCTGCAGGGTCCCTGGACCTGGTTTGGCTTTAAGAAACAGAGCAGGAAAGATTCAATTTAGCCATCCCACTGATGTGTAAGCATGGGTCAGTCTCAGTAAACAGCTAGAAGAAGTGAACTCTCCATTGTGAACAACCCAACAACTGCCAGGCTCTATCAACTGGGGTGAAGAAAAGACTCAAAAAATTCTTCAAAAAACTGAGTTATATGAAAATTTTTGCAAGTCTGCAGCATGAGCATGACCCATCCCTCATGTTAAACACCTGTAAATTGCTAATCCAGTGACAGAGGGGACTCTTTCAGAATTTTGAAAAATTAAGAGAAACAAGTACAGGATATGCTCTCTGGGTATTCCTGGCAGTAGAGAATTGTTTCATCATTAACTTAGGAGTTTTATCTTCTGTTCTGTATGGATGGAGAAGTCTTGAGGTTACTGTAAAAGAAAGACCAAAAGTCAGAGGCAGGAGGCTTAACTCCGAAACTTTAGAAGATCAGAGAACTCCTGACTCCAGGAAACATTAATAGAAAAGATCTAACCTAAAAGTCTCCATACCTACACTGAAACCAAGCTCCACCCAAGAGCCAACAAGTCCCAGTGAAAGACACACCATGCTAATTCTCCAACAAAACGGGAACACAACTCTGAGCATTAAAAGATGAACTGCCCAAAGCCATGACAAACCTATAGACACCCCCAAACTCACAACTGGACACTTCATTGCATTCCAGAGAGAAGAGATCCAGCTCCACTCACCAGAATACAGAGGCAAGCTCCCCCAACCAGGAAACCTTGACAAGCCACTATTCTAATCCCATTCACAGGGAGCAGATTCCACAATTAAGAGGAACCACAAACTTGCAGCCTGCAGAAAGGACTGGAAACACAGCAATCTAAGCAAAATGAAAAGGCAGAGAAATATTTAGCAGGCAAAAGAACATGATAAAAAACCCACCAAACCAAACCAAAGAGGAGGGGATAGGGAGTCTACCTGGAAAAGAATTCAGAATAATGATAGTAAAGACGATTCAAAACCTTGAAAACAAAATGGAGTTACAGATAACTAGACTAGAGACAAGGATTGAGAAGATGCAAGAAATACTTAACAAGGACCTAGAAGAAATAAAGAAGAGTCAATCAATAATGAACAATGCAATAACAGAATAAAAACACTCTGGAAGGAACTGACAGTAGAATAACTGATGCAGAAGAGCAGATAAGTGAGGTGGAAGATAGAATGGTGGAAATAAAAGAAGCAGAGGGGAAAGAAGAATTAAAAGAAATGAGAACAACCTCAGAGACCTCTGAGAAAATGTTAAATGCCCCAACATTTGAATCATAAGTGTCCCAGAAAAAGAAGACTAAAAGAAAGGACATAAGAGGATACTTGAGGAGATGATAGTTGAAAACTTTCCTAAAATGGGGAAGGAAATAACCACCCAAGTTCAAGAAACCTAGAGAGTCCCAAACAGGATAAACCTAAGGCACATATTAATCAAACTAACAAAGATCAAACACAAAGAGCAAATATTACAATCAGCAAGGGAAAAGCAACAGATAACACACAAGGGGATCTCCATAAGGATAACAGCTGATCTTTCAATAGAAACTCTTCAAACCAGAAGGGAATGACAGGACACACTTAAAAGTGATGAAAGAGAAAAACCTACAACCCAGATTATGCTACCCAGCAAGGATCTCATTCAGCTATGAGGAGTAATCAAAAGCTTTACAGAAAAAGCAAAAGCTGAGAGAATTCAGCACCACCAAACCAGCTCTTCAACAAATGCTAAAGGATATTTTCTAGACAGGAAACACAGAAAAGGTTTATAAAAATGAACCCAAAACAACAAAGTAAATGGTAATGGGATCACACTTACCAATAATTACTTTAAATATAAATGAGTTAAATGCTCCAACCAAAAGACAAAGACTGGGCAAATGGATACAAAAATAAGACCCCTATATAAGCTGTATACAAGAGACTCACCTTAAAGCTAGGTACACATAGAGACTGAAAATGGAGGGCTGGAAAAAGATATTTCATGCAAATTAAGACCAGAAGAAAGCAGGAGTAGCAATACTCATATCAGATAAAACAGACTTTGAAATAAAGACCATGATAAGAGACAAAGAAGGACATTACATAATGATCAAAAGATCACTCCAAGAAGATATAGCAATTATAAATATATATGCACCTTAGGAGCATCTCAACATGTAAGTCAAATGCTAACAAATATGAAAGGGGAAATTAACAGTAACACAATAATAGTGGGGGACTTTAATACCCCACTCACACCTATGGATAGATCAACCAAATGGAAAATTAGCAAGGAAACACAACTTTAAATGATACAATGGACCAGTTAGACCTAACTGCTATCTATAGGGCATTTCACCCATAAACAATGGATTTCACCTTTTTCTCAAGTGCACATGGAACATTCTCCAGGATAGACCACATCCTGAGCCATAAATCTATCCCTGTTAAAATTTTTAAAAACCTGAAATGATTTCAAGCGTCTTTTCTGATCACAATGCAGTAAGATTAGATGTCAACTACAGGCGGAAAAAAAATCTATTAAAAATACAAACATATGGAGGCTAAACAATATGCTTCTGAATAACCAACAGATCACAGAAGAAAAAAAAAGGAAATCAAAATATGCATAGAAAGAAATGAAAATGGAAACACGACAATTCAAAACCTGGGATTCAATAAAAGCAATGCTAAGAGGGAGGTTCACAGCAATACAAGCCTACTTGAAGATACAAGAGAAACACCAAATAAACAACCTAACTTTACACTTAAAGCAACTAGAAAAAGAAGAAAAGAATAACCCCGAAGTTAGGAGAAGGAAAGAAATCATAAATATTAGAGCAGAAATAAGTGAAAAAGAAGGTAGGGAGACTATAGCAAAAATCAACAAAACGAAAAGCTGGTTCTTTGAGAAGATAAATAGACAAACCAGAGCCAGACACATCAAGAAAAAAAGGGAGAAGAATCAAATCAATAAAATTACAAATGAAAATGGAGAAGTCACAACAGTCAACACAGAAATACAAAGGATTATAAGAGACTTCTATCAGCAACTGTATGCCATTAAAATGGACAACTTGGAAGAAATGGACAAATTCTTAGAAAAGTATAACTTTCCCAAACTGAACCAGGAAGAAAACATCTTAACAGACCCACCACAAGCACAAGGACCAGATGGCTTCACAGCTGAATTTTACCAAAAATTTAGAAAAGCACTAACACCTATCCTACTCAAACTCTTCCAGAAAATTGCAGAGGAAGGTAAACTCCAAACTCATTCTATGAGGCCACCATCACCCTAATAACAAAACCAGACAAAGATGCCATACACACACACAAAACAAACTATCAGCCGATATAACTGATGAACATAGATGCAAAAATCCTCACCAAAATTCTAGCAAACAAAAATCCAACAGCATATTAAAAAGACCATACATCATGACCAAGTGGATTTTATCCCAGGGATGAAAGGATTCTTTGGTATTTGCAAATCAATAAATGTGATACACCATATTAACAAATTGAAAAATAAAAACCATATGATTATCTCAATAGATTCAGAGAAAGCCTTTGACAAAATTCAACATCCATTTACAATAAAAACTTTCCAGAAAACAGGCATAGAAGGAACATACCTCAACAGAGTAAAAGCTATATACCATAAACCCACAGCAAACATTATCCTCAATGGTGAAAAACTGAAAGCATTTCCCCTAAAGTCAGGAACAAGACAAGGGTGCCCACTCTCACCACTACTATTCAACATAATTTTGGAAGTCCTAGCCACAGCAATCAAAGAAGAAAAATAGATAAAAGGAATCCAGATTGGAAAAGAAGTAAAACTCTCACTATTTGCAGATGACGTGATCCTCTATATAGAAAACCTTAAAGACACCACCAGAAAATTACTAGAGATAATCAATGAGTATAGTACAGTTTCAGGATATGAAATTAATACACAGAAATCCCTTGCATTCCTGTACACTAACAATGAGAAAACAGAGCAGTTAAGGAAACAATCCCATTCACCATTCCAATGAAAAAAATAAAATATTTAGGAATAAAATTACCTAAAGAAATGCAAGACCTATAAACTATAAAACACTGATGAAAGAAATCAAAGATGAAACAAATAAATGGAGAAATATACCATATTCATGGATTGGAAGACTCAATATAATGAAAATGAGTATACTACCTAAAGCAATCTATAGACTCAGTGCAATCCCTAGCAAGCTACCAGTAGTATTTTTCACAGAACTAGAACAAATAATATCACAATTTGTATGGAAACACAAAAAAACCTCAAATAGTCAAAGCAATCTTGAGAAAGAAGAATGGAACTGGAGGAATCAACCTGCCTGACTTCAGACTATACTACAAAGCTACAGTCATCAAGATAGTATGGTACTGGCACAAAGACAGACATAGCGATCAATGGAACAAAACAGAAAGCCCAGCGATAAATCTATGCACCTATGGATACCTTGTTTTGACAAAGGAGGTAAAAATATACAATGGAAAAAAGACAATCTGTTTAACATGCTGGGAAAACTGGTCAACCACGTGTAAAAATATGAAACTAGAACACTTTCTAACACCATACACAAAAATAAACTCAAAATGGATTAAAGGTCTAAACATAAAACAAGAGACTATAAAACTCCTAGAGGAAAACATAGGCAGAACACTGACATAAATCACAGCAAGATCCTCTGTGACCCACCTCCCAGAGTAGTGGAAATAAGAACAAAAATAAACAAATGGGACCTAATTAAACTTAAAACCTTTTCCACAATGAAGGAAATTATAAGTAAGGTGAAAAGGTAGCCTTCAGAATGGGAGAAAATAATAGCAAATGAAACAGCTGACAAAGAATTAATCTCAAAAATACACAAGCAGCTCATGCAATTCAAAACCAGAAAAATAAACAACCCAATCAAAGTGTGGGCCAAAGAACTAAACAGACATTTCTCCAAAGAAGACATACAGATGGCTAATGAACACATGAAAAGATGCTCATCACTCATTACAGAGAAATGCAAATCAAAACCACAATGAGGTACCATCTCATACTGGTCAGGTGGCTGCCATCAAAATGCTAGAGAGGGTGTGGAGAAAAGGGAACTGTCTTACACTGTTGGTGGGAATGATAACTTGTATAGCCACTATGGAGAACAGTGTGGAGATTCCTTAAAACACTGGAAACAGAACTGCCATACGACCCAGCAATCCCACTGCTGGGAATACACACCAAGGAAACCAGAATTGAAAGAGACACATGTACCCAAATGTTCATTGCAGCGCTGTTTACAATAGCCAGGACATGGACGCAGCCTAGATAGTCATTGGCAGAGGAATGGATAAGGAAGTTGTGGTACATATACACAATGGCATATTACTCAGTTATACAAAAGAATGCATTTGAGTCAGTTCTAATGAGGTGGATAAAACTGGAGCCTATTATACAGAGTGAAGTAAATCAGGAAGAGAAACATCAACACAGTATATTAATACATACATACAGAATTTAGAAAGGTGGTAACTACCATTCTATATGCAAAGCAGCAAAAGAGACACAGATGTAAAGAACAGACTTTNGTGGATAAAACTGGAGCCTATTATACAGAGTGAAGTAAATCAGGAAGAGAAACACCAACACAGTATATTAATACATACATACAGAATTTAGAAAGGTGGTAACTACCATTCTATATGCAAAGCAGCAAAAGAGACACAGATGTAAAGAACAGACTTTCGGACTATATGGAGAAAGTGAGGGCGGGATTATTTGAGAGAACAGCATTGAAACAAGTAGGAGGTGAAGTCGCTCAGTCGTGTCCGACTCTTTGCGACCCCATGGACTGTAGCCTACCAGGCTCCTCCGTCCATGGGATTTTCCAGGCAAGAGCACTGGAGTGGGGTGCCATTTCCTTCTCCAGAGGATCTTCCCCACCCAGGGATCGAACCCGGGTCTCCCACAGTGTAGGCAGACATGTTACCATCTGAGCCACTAGGGAAAATCTGAAACAAGTATACTACCATACATAAAATAGATAACCAGTGAAAATTAGATGCATGAAGCAGGGCACTCAAAATCGGTATTCTGGGACAACCCAAAAGGCTAAGGTGGGAGGGGGTGGGAGAGAGGTTCAGGGTTGGGGGACACATGTGCACCCATGGCTGATACATGTCAGTGTATGACAAGAACCACAATATTGTAAAGTAATTAGCCTCCAATTAAAATAAATAACTTATAGGAAAAAGAAAAGAAAGAAAAATTAACAGGCTTGATCTAAAGAAACATATAAACATTGTACCCTACAAAAGAAAAACTATGCTATTTTTTCTTTCAAGGAATATTTATTTAGAAGAACTGATTATATGTTAGATGAAAGCAATGCCCAATAAATTTCAAAGATTTATGGGGAAAAAAAAAGTACAGGATCTACATACACTTCCTGAGGAAAAAAATGAGAAAAGGACAAGCAAAAAAAAAAAAAAACAGCAAGCAAACAACATTCACCAGAAATCAGAGGAAATGTTGCACAAACACTACACTATATGTTCACAAACTTTCAATGAGGTTATCGGCTTTATAGAGCAAAATAGAGATAAGAGTTCAGGAGGAACAGGTCTAGATAAACGAGGATGAAACCTGAGCTAGAAGGGTTTAGGAAAGAATTGGAAGAATTTAAAAATCAACGAAATGAATATGATACTATGCAAATTAGTACTAACAAGGCTGAAGACACAGTAAAGAATGCAGAATACCAGAATCCAAAAAAAAAAAAAATAGCAAATGATAATAAAAAGTTTAAAAGTCTGAAAGAAAATGATAGATATTGAATGTAAGCAAAAGATATCCAACATACATATAACTGGCATTTCTATATTAAATTTTGATATGGAAATGGCATAAATATGCTTAAAATAATTTAAATTTCAGGTATAAAAAAATGATTTTGAATTTGCAGATTATAACAGCAAACTGTGTCCCAGAAAAACTGATGCAAAATTGATCACATCAAGAAACAAAACTACTGGACCTAAAAGGTAAATAAACACATCACTGGTCACTTTAGCAAAGAATATGAAGTCACATTAAAAGAGAAAAATCATCAAGATGGCCTTATGAATTTCCAAATATTTAACCAATAACTCGAGATACTGAAGCAATGCCTGAAAGAATCCTTCAAGAAAGAAGCTAGGATCCAAGAAATTTCTACCAATCCCAAACCACCCAATTCTAAAGCCACCTAACAAATATTTCTGAATACGAAGGATCTTCAAGTATTAAACCAAATAACCCTTTCTCAAAAACTTACCAGAGGCTTGTTTAACCAATAAAAGATTGAATTAATAAAAAACACAGCAAAAACCTTGGTATTAATGAAAAAATAATAAAAATAAGTCTAAGGATTTCAAAAAGAAAGACTATATTTGAAAACAAAAAGGAGTAGAATAAATAAATCCAATTGCTGCCTCCCTGGGAAAAATGATAATAATATCAATAATAACAGTAATAGTAACTAACACTGTACTTAAAAACACATTTCTTAACTCAAACAATCATATACAGTCAGTAGCATATTACTCCTTTTTAGCAATGGGGAAACTGAGGAACACTGAAGCTAAGGAAATTTCTCCAAGGTCTCAGAGATTGAACAAAGCTTTTAACCATTGGTTTTGCTTTGTTTTTGAGGTATATTAACATACAGCATTATATTAGTTTCAGGTGTACAACATAGTGCTTCAAAATTTGTGCATATTCTGCAATGATCACAATAATCTTACTTAACACTTGTTACCATACATAAATACAGATTTTTTTTTTCTTGTGATGAGAACTTTTAAGATTTACTCTCTTAGAACTTTCAAATATGCAATGCAGTATTATTAACTAGAGATGTCATGCTATATGTTACACTGTATATGAGGTGGTGATGGTGGTTTAGTTGCTAAGTCATGTCTGACTTTCGCGACTTCATAGTCTGTAGCCTGCTAGGATCCTCTGTCAATGAGATTCTCCAGGTAAGAATACTGGAGTGTGTTGCCATAACCTTCCCTTGGGCATATGTAGTCCATGAACCTATTCATACCACTTTCAGTTCAGTTCAGTCGCTCAGTCGTGTCCAACTCTTTGCAACCCCATGAATCGCAGCACGCCAGGCCTCCCTGTTCATCACCGTCTCTCGGAGTTCACTCAGACTCACGTCCATTGAGTCCGTGATGCCATCCAGCCATCTCATCCTCAGTCGTCCCCTTCTCCTCCTACCCCCAATCCCTCCGAGCATCAGAGTCTTTTCCAATGAGTCAACCCTTCGCATGAGGTGGCCAAAGTACTGGAGTTTCAGCTTTAGCATCATTCCTTCCAAAGAAATCCCAGGCTTGATCTCCTTCAGAATGGACTGGTTGGATCTCCTTGCAGTCCAAGGGACTCTCAAGAGTCTTCTCCAACACCACAGTTCAAAAGCATCAATTCTTCAGCACTCAGCCTTCTTCACAGTCCAACTCTCACATCCATACATGACCACAGGGAAAACCATAGCCTTGACTAGACGGACCTTAGTCGGCAAAGTAATGTCTCTGCTTTTGAAAATGCTATCTACTAGGTTGGACATAACTTTTCTTCCAAGGAGCAAGCATCTTCTAATTTCATGGCTGCAGTCACCATCTGCAGTGATTTTGGAGCCCAAAAAATAAAGTCTGACACTGTTTCCACTGTTTCCCCGTCTATTTCCCATGAAGTGATGGGACCAGATGCCATGATCTTTGTCTCTCACATCCATACATGACCACAGGAAAAACCATAGCCTTGACTAGACAGGCCTTAGTCGGCAAAGTAATGTCTCTGCTTTTAAAAATGCTATCTAGGTTGGACATAACTTTTCTTCCAAAGAGTAAGCGTCTTTTAATTTCATGGCTGCAGTCACCATCTGCAGTGATTTTGGAGCCCCAAAAAATAAAGTCTGACACTGTTTCCACTGTTTCCCCATCTATTTCCCATGAAGTGATGGGACCAGATGCCATGATCTTCGTTTTCTGAATGTTGAGCTTTAAGCCAACTTTTTCGCTCTCCTCTTTCACTTTCATCAAGAGGCTTTTTAGCTCCTCTTCACTTTCTGCCATAAGGGTGTTTCTAATATACGTTGTGCCTTTTTATAGCCTGCCTTGTAAAGGATCTAAAATGGTTAGTTCTTGGGACTTCCTTGGTGGCCCATTGGTTAAGAATCTGTACTCCCAATGCAGGGGTCCTAGTTTGGATCCCTGGTTGGGAAACTAGATCCTACATGCTGCAACAAGGACCCAGCACAGCCAAATACATAAATAAGTATTCTCTTGTCCAGTGGTCACAAGCCTGCTTCCGCTGCAGGGGGGCATGGGTTCTATTCCTGATTGGGGAAGAGCCCCTGTACTTTGTAGTGTGGCCAAAAAAGTAAATAAATAAAATGGTTAGTTCTTTATAACCATAGTTTTCCCACATCTTCCAGATATGGACAGAAAGGACAAAGGGAGAATTACTTCTGCAGTTTGTTGGTTTCTCAGTGTATTCTTTTTAACTGACACCTAATAGGCATTATATGAATCTGGCCCGCTTTCTATCAGTTCTTGGTTAGTTTCAATGTTAAGTTACTGTGTCAAAAGGTATTGTAGAACTTAAAAAGTTGTTTTAGATATTAATGAACTTCTCCCTGGTTAAGACATAAATCATTAGGCTCCCTGCTTCTCCATTTCTTATTTATATAAAAATTGTTTCTTGAGAGAGTGACAAAATCTTCGATGTTAATTACCATTGTTGGTGGCTCTGCAAAGCTCAGCCCCTCCTACAAAATCTTTTTCCTTAGTATTTATATATTTTTTTAGGGGGGAGTAATGAAAAAAAGATTGAGAAACACTGATGTAAGTGACTTGCTTGGCGTCACCAGTGCTCTTTCTACTGCCTTCGCTCAGCTCGTTCCCTTTATTTCTCTGGGCTTAGTTGTGCAAACCTGTCTTACCAGAGGAGTGAATTAGATCAGTATTTTTCCAACTGTAGTTTGATCAATGTTTTATTTAATAAAATGGAATACAACAGGAACTACTGAAACATAGGGTAATTTTTCTTTCTTGAAACTTCTGTGTGTGTATTGGATTGTAAAGTTGAACATAGTTTTTACTTTGGGTTCTAGTGAAAAGAGTTTTGGGAAAAAAGCTGAACTAGATGATCTTGAAGTACCTTAGCTTTCTAATTATCTCTGACTCTGGGCTCTCTTGCCAGACTCAGGAGTGAGCAGAGCAGGTTAGGTGGTCTGGTCAAGGACATGGAGTGCCAGGGAAATCAGTCAGAACTGTGATTTTTGATTTCTAGATGTGTTTTCTTCCTACAAAGAAAATCTTATTAAATCATGCTGTAGGCTTTAGATTTAATTAAGGTCTTATCTGGACTTGATTTCAAGTTTTTAAAAATTGAGATTCTTCTGAAAAAGCAATGACAGATCTTATATATCCTGTTTAATTATAATTCCATTTGGATTCATTTTATAGGGGATGGGCTTGGAAGCAAAGAACAAGGAAGTATGCAACAACCACAGGTACTGACAGTGTCTTCTGTTTGGCTTTGTTTCAGATTGTGAAGTAAGAAAGGAAAGGTTTAATTATTTAATGTGTGCATAATAGAATATTTTTATATACTTAACCCACACCGCTGTGTACAGAGGGATAGAGGCAATGGAGCAGAGTGACGAAGAACTTCATTCATTGTGGAGTGGAGCTAATCTGGGTTCAAATCCTGGAGCTACCATTTCTTTTAGCTGAATTGTTAGCCCAAGTTTTTGTGCCCCACAGACAGTGAGGCCAAATAAACCAAAACATTGAAGTTTGGAGCAGAGAAAGGTTTATTGCAGGGCTTATGCCTCAAAAAGCCCCGAGTTCCCCAGAAGGGTTTCAGTACAACATCTTAAGAAGTCAGGTGAGGGAGATGGGTCTCAGGATATGTGATGAGCTTGTGCACAAGTCTCTGATTGGCTGATGATGAGGAAATGGTGATGTCACAGGGTGATGTCACATTATCAGTCCTTAGGCTCTAGGAGCCCTGGGGTTATGTACTCGTGGTCACCAAATAGTTAACCAGTCCCCCACAGATACTGAGGGACAACTGTATTTTGCATTCTCATTCCTTATTCCCCAGTAATATTTGTCATACCAAAAGTACCATAAAATTTGTCCTGTTTTGTAAAGGTTCCAGGAGTAACGTTTGTCTCCTCTCTAACGGACGTCCCACTATGCCTGTCGGTTTTTTTACCCACATGTCAGACACCGACAAATATCACTCCGGCTGTCCTTAAGGTACGTACAACTGTACCATGCAAAAATTTTTGGTCTTCAGTCTAAAACATTCACTGACAATAAACAAATAACACAGTCATAAAATGAAGGAACAACTGTCAAATATAAACGACCACAATTATCACAGATTCATCCATTCAAGTTGGACGAGTCATTATTAAATAGAACCATTGGTTTGTATTGTGGTCACCTTGATTCGATACACGAATCACCACGTCAACTGAATATCCGTTCCAGGACAAAGTAGTTCCCAACTAAGTCTCTTACGCCGACTGGGTGTCTAGGGTGACAGTCACCGCGTGCAGGTCTAGGAACTAAATGGGCCTCTTCCTGACTCCAGTCTGAAGCGTTGACGGCGAATGACCGGTTTCCTAGATCCTGTTGAGTGAATTACAAAGACTCGGAACTGAATTGACATTTAATATTGACTTTCCTGGAATGAGGGGACTCCAAACACCAACAATAACTAACAATAATCAATAATTGTGGTCCGTCTTGGGTTGGTACCTACTTGAATCGATGACCGGAAGAAAGACCGACGTCGTTCTGAGGTTTCCGACTGTCTTTAAGGACCACCGGGCGAAGTGGACCCAAAGGGTGTGACGTGTCGTCCGGGTACGTCGACAGGCCGGTGAAAGGGGAGTCTAAGGTAGACCTTGGGTAAAACGAGGTAAGACCGGAGACTCAGAGGAATATGGAGGACAAGAGTGGACTAGGGTTAAGTGTCTCGTGCATCCTGACTCGAAGGACGACGTCTTGGGTGAGTGACGTAGACGTAGACAGGAGAAGGGTAGGTTCCGGTCAACAGAAAGACACGATACCTTAGGAAGACAGAGGATGGTTCTTAGAAGGTTAAAGAGGAAAAGAGGGACACGGGAGAGTGAAATCTAGCATAGTGTTGAGGAAACCATTTTTGAAGGTTTTCACTCAAAGATCGGGTCGGAAGGAAAACTTACACTAGGTACAGACAGGTCGAGGGGAACCTACCCGTGGTTTGGTCATACAGGCTTTAACTTGAGTAGTGGAAAGTAGAGAGATGACTTCGACGAAAAGAATGTCTGAAGGAATTGGGTCATCTAGCGTTATGGTAACGAATATTTTTATTATTACGGTCTCTAAGCCCCCAACGAACTTATAGAGGGTAGGAGTAGGGGTCACATGTAGTAAGGGGGCGGGGGTAGGTCTGTTAGGGGTCAACAAGTTAATTCTGCTTCTCAAACATTTCTTTCCACTTCTCTCTGCCCTCTACCACCTGCACCTTGAGTCAAAACCACTGTCATCTTCACCTGGTCAGATGCTGTAGCTTTGTACGTGGTTTGCCTACTTCTGCTCTTGACCCCCTCTCACAATATTTTCTGCACTTCAGCCAGATTGATAGTTGAAAAGCAGATTTCCATGTTACCCCTATGCAAGATGGATACTATTCAGTGTCGGTTAAGGTGGTTAGAAATTAATTTGCTGATAGAAATGTATGTTAATGACACCATTTCAAAGGGTGATTAACCAGGAGTGATTAAAATGTCATGTCTTTCACCCAACCCTGCAAACACTCCTCTAGATCTCCATCCAGAGATACACTCATACATGTGCCCCCGGAGTCATGTACAAGATGTTGCTGGTATCCACTTGCCGTTATGGCTTGAATGTCTGTTAAGAGGTACCTGATTAAATGAACTAAGTTACCTCCCTACTGTGGAACTTTATGCAATTGTTTAAAAAAAATGAGGTAGACATGTGTACTAGCAAGGAAAGATGTACTGTTAATGAAAAAAGGAATTGCAGACAGTGACTCTAGAGTTTAACCCTGTTTGTGTAAAAACAAAAACTAAAACTGTTGTATGGTTATATAAATATGTTCAAATAAATAGGAATGTGGAAATGGAAAGATATGTCCCAAATTGATCACAGAGGTTACTTCTGGTCTGCTTCAAGAGATGCTATGATTATGTGACAGTATTAAGGGACAGTATAAAATAGTTCACAAATGTATAGAAGGGGTATTATCATACTGTAATAATTATAAAACTTCAGGAAACTTTGTAATTTTATTTCTTGCTGTACACATCTGTGGTATATTTTGTCTGTTTTCAAACTACGTTTTTGGCATTAACTACATTTAAGGTTACTCTTGTTGCTAATAATAATGCTGTGACTAATGCCTCTTCCTTCCTAACCTAGGACACTTTAATTTCACTCTGTGTGTTTTATTCATAAAAACTCAAGTTTTGGTATCTCATGCAAAAGATTCCAAACTGGCTAATCTTTGTAACATAGACATGAGCTGCTACTTCTTTCTCAGTTCTTGCGTTGTTCTTAGGCAGCCAGCAGTTCTGTACAGTGTACTCATATGTCCTAGCTGTGTGGTCTGTTAAGCCTGTAATATTTCTTCCACAGGCAGATGAAGCCTATCTCATCGGCCCTGCTCCCTCTCAGCAGAGCTACCTTTCTATGGAAAAAATCATTCAAGTGGCCAAGATCTCTGCTGCACAGGTAACAGTCCTGAAGCAATCTGCATTGCAAGAGGAATAAGTTTTGTACAGTTTACACAAAGTTACTTATTATTTATAGAACTTGTTCTCTCTTTTTAACTATTCCTAAGGTTTTTACATTTGATTATGAGGTTGTTCACTTCCTGGGAAATAGATGGGGAAACAGTGGAAACAGTGTCAGACTTTATTTTTGGTGCTCCAAAATCACTGCAGATGGTGATTGCAGCCATGAAATTAAAAGACACTTATTCCTTGGAAGGAAAGTTATGACCAACCTAGATAGCATATTCAAAAGCAGAGACATTATTTTGCCAACAAAGGTCCATCTAGTCAAGGCTACGATTTTTCCAGTAGTTGTGTATAGATGTGAGAGTTGGGCTGTGAAGAAAGCTGAGTGCTGAAGAATTGATGCGTTTGAACTGTGGTGTTAGAGAAGACTCTTGAGAGTCCCTTGGACTGCAAGGAGATCCAACCAGTTCATCCTAAAGGAGATCAGTCCTGGGTGTTCATTAGATGGACTGATGTTGAAGCTGAAACTCCAGTACTTTGGCCACATGATGTGAAGAGCTGACTCATTTGAAAAGACCCTGATGCTGGGAAAGATTGAGGGAAGGAGGAGAAGGGGACAACAGAGGATGAGATGGCTGGATGGCATCACCGTCTCGATGGACATGAGTTTGGGTAAACTCCAGGAGTTGGTGATGGACAGGGAGGCCTGGCGTGCTGCGATTCATGGGGTCGCAAAGAGTCGGACACGACTGAGCGACTGAACTGAATGGGGTTGTTATTCTAAACAAGATGTGTCCCTTCTCACTCATCAGCCACTCTACCTTCTTACTGAATCCTGTGCTTTAGATCTTTGGGGAAACAGGTAGAGGGAGGTTTTAATTGCATATTTAAGAGGGAGATCATCTGTCTTCCAAGAAATCCTCTATCTTCTAAGATGTTCCTAGGAACATCAGATTCTTTAGCAGAAATAGATGGTGGTCTAAATTATAAGGAAAAGTAGAATCAAAAAAGAAATCTTTTTCCCTCTTGACTTCCCAGTCTCATTCCAGGGCCCTGCTCCCTGGTTTTTCAATATCTCAGGCTCAAAACTTCACTGTTATTACATCTCTCATCCTTCAAAATAAAACCAGAGCCAACTTGTATTGAATCTTTCTTTGAATTGTCTCCAGAAGTTGTTCTTTTTAATCACACAGCCAGTCCTTACAATCTCTTATCTGGATTTTCTGATTCTCATCTGATTTCCCTGCTTCTAAATCCCCTGTCCATCCAGTGAGTTGTGCTAGGCAGATTACTGCTAGCAGTTGCTTTTACTATAAGACAGGTGTTTCTTAAACACTTGTTTCCTCAATACCACCTACTCTTTATTTTTTTCTCAATGACTTACCCCCTGTCTCATCCTATTCCCCAGTGAGTAAATCTCCAGTGGTTACAAGATAAAGTTCAAACTCTTCAGCCTAGCATTTGAGTGTTTCCAGTATTTATCAAAACTTACCTCTTATCACCTGTTCTTTATTATGGCTACAGTGAACTTTTCTCCATCTTTACACATTATGCTTATTTCTCAGAGCATTTGTTTATATTGTTCTATGTGCCTAAAGTACTCTTTCCCCCTTGACATCTCATTCATGGATTTATTCGCTCAGCAAGCATTATTTGGTCTTCTGCTCTGTGCCAGCTTCTAAGTATGAATGCAGCAATGACTAATAAGAATTTATACCCTGTGTCTAAAGCTACACTCTGGTAGTTGAGGCAGAAAATAATGAAACAAGTTCAGTTCAGGTCAGCCTTTCAGTCATGTCTGACTCTTTGCGACCCCATGCACTGCAAAACGCCATATCTCCCTGTCCATTACCAACTCCCAGAGTTTACTCAAGCTCATGACCATCAAGACCAATCATCTCATCCTCTGTCATCCCCTTCTCCTCCCATCCTCAATCTTTCCCAGCATTAGGGTCTTTTCCAATGAGTCAGTTCTTCACATCAGGTGGCCAAAGTATTGGAGTTTCAGTTTCAGCATCAGTCGTTTAAATGAATATTCAGGACTGATTTCCTTTAGGATGGACTGGTTGGATCTCATTGCAGTCTAAGGGACTCTCTAGAGTCTTCTCCAACATCACAGTTCAAAGCATCAATTCTTCGGCACTCAGCTTTCTTTATAGTCCAACTCTCACATCCATATATGACTACTGGAAAAACTATAGCTTTGACTAGATGGAACTTTGGTGGCAATGTAATGTCTCTGCTTTTTAATATGCTGTCTAAGTTGGTCATAACTTTTCTTCTAATAAGCAGGTATCTCTTAATTTCATGGCTGCAGTCACCATCTGCAGTAATTTTGGAGCCCACGAAAATAAAATCTGTCATTGTTTCCATTGTTTCCCCATCTATTTGCCATGAAGTGATGGGAGCAGATGCTATGATCTTCATTTTCTGAATGTTGAACTTTAAGCCAACTTTTTCACTCTCTTCTTTCATTTTCATCAAGAGGCTCTTTAGTTCTTCTTTGCTTTCTGCCATAAAGGTGGTGTCATCTGCATATCTGAGGTTATTGACATTTCTCCCAGCAGTCTTGACTCCAGCTTGTGCTTCATCCAGCCCAGTGTTTCTCATGATGTACTCTGTGTATAAGTTAAATAAGCAGGGTGACAATATATAGCCTTGATGTACTCCTTTCCCTATTTGGAACCAATCTCTTGTTCCATGTCCAGTTCTAACTGTTACTTCCTGACCTGCATACAGAGTTCTCAATAGACAGGTCAGGTGGTCTGGTATTCCCATCTCTTTCAGAGTTTTCCACAGTTTATTGTGATCCACACAGTCAAAGGCTTTGGCATAGTTAATAAAGCAGAACTAGATATTTTTCTGGAACTCTCTTGCTTTTTTGATAATCCAGCGGATGTTGGCAATTTGATCTCTGGTTCCGCTGCCTTTTCTAAATCCAGCTTGAACATCTGGAGGTTCACAGTTCACATACTGTTGAAGCCTGGCTTGGATTTTGAGCATTACTTTACTAGTGTGTTTAATAGGCCTTGTCTGGCATTTTGGGAAAGAGGAAAGTGTTGTTTAATCAGAAATTTCAAAAATAAATTCTTGTAAGCCAGTCAGCTTCCTTATTTTACCTTTGCTTTCTAATCAAAGAGGTGAAAATCCTTTTCCTTTTTAATGGCAGTTCACTGAGACCATTTTTCAGTGTAAGTAATGACTATAGCAAATGTGTCATATGTTAATTCTGGGAGTTTGTCAACGCCATGTCTATCTGGATTAGTATTACATTAGATGCTGTAAGAACACAAATCGTGTTACAGTAACACAAATAATCTTCACACGTTTTGCCTGAATATTTAAGATTTGAGGTGAATTGCAAGCATTATAGATAGTGGTTAAGAGTAAAAGCAAGAAATAAGTAATATGGGACTATTATTGGGGCATAGTGATTGGAATTAAGTCAGAAAACTTAGGCCAGAGAAAGCTGCCTGATCAAAAAGAAAGTTTCAGTTCAGTTCAGTCACTCAGTCATGTCCGACTCTGCAGCCCCATGAATTGCAGCACGCCTGGCCTCCCTGTCCATCACCAACTCCTGGAGTTTACTCAGACTCACGTCCATCGAGTCGGTGGTGCCATCCAGCCATCTCATCCTCTGTTGTCCCCTTCTCTTCCTGCCCCCAATCCCTCCCAGCATCAGAGTCTTTTCCAGGGAGTCAACTCTTCGCATGAGGTGGCCAAAGTATTGATGTTTCAGCTTTAGCATCATTCCTTCCAAAGAACACCCAGGACTGATCTTCAGAATGGACTGGTTGGATCTCCTTGCAGTCCAAGGGACTCTCAAGAGTCTTCTCCAACACCACAGTTCAAAGGCATCCGTTCTTCAGCACTCAGCTTTCTTTGGTAGGTTACAATTTACAGGGCTGTTTGCTTGCTTGTGTGCATGCTAAGTCACATCTAACTCTTTGTAACCCTATGGACTGTAGCTTGTCAGGCTTCCCTGTCCATGGGTTTCTCCAGGCAAGAATACTGGAGTGGGTTGCCATGTCCTCCTCCAGGGGATGTTCCTGACCCAGGGATCAAACCTGTGTCTCTTACATCTCCTGCATTGGCAGGCAGGGACTTTACCCCTAGGGCCACCTGGGAAGCCCACAGGGTTCTTCACTAAAAGGCTATTTGCCAATTAGGGGAGCAAACTTTGCCCTCACTTTGACAAGAATTGTATTGATTGTTTTAATAAAGGACATTGAATAACAACTTAGCAGCAGCAGCAGTGATATTGAAAGAAGTTTGCAAAAGATGTAGAATTCTTTTTTTAAATTTTTATACAATTGTTAAAGGATGCATTTCACTTGCAGTTACTACAAAATATTGGCTATATTCCCCATGTTGTAGAGTGTATTCTTGTAGCTTATTTTATACGAAATGGTTTATACCACTTAGTCTCCTACCCCTATTTTGCCCTTCCCTTTTTCCCTCTCTGCACTGGCAGTTCTATGTATCTGTGAGTCTGCTTTTTTTTTTTCTGGTCACGCAGCGTAGCTTGCAGCGTCTTAATTTCCTGGCCAGAGATTGAACCTGCGACCCTGGCAGTGAGAGTACGGAGCCCTAACCACTGGACTGCCAGGCAACTCCCTGTTTCTTTTCTGTTGTACTCACTAGTTTGTTGTATTTTTTAGATTCCTCATATAAGTGACATCATATTTGTCTTTCTCTGTCTGATTTATTTTACTTAACATAATGCCTTCCAAGTCCATTCATGTTGCTGCAAATGGCAAAATTTCATTCTTTTTTATGGCTGAGTAGTATTCCATTGTGTACATATACCAGATCTTCTTTGTCCATTCATCCATTGATGGGCATTTAGGTTGCTTGCAGATCCTAGCAATTGTAAATAATGCTTCTGTGAACATTGGGGTGCATATATCTTTTCAAATTAGTGTTTTCATTTTTTTTCCCCCAGATATGTACCCGGGAGTAGAATTGCTGGGTTATATGGTAGTTCTCTTTTCAGATTTTTGAGAAGCCTCCATAGTGGCTGCACCAATTTACATTCCCACCAACAGTGCAGAAGTATCCCCTTTTGTCCATATCCTTACCAGCATTTATTGTTTCTGTTCTTTTTGATGGTAGCCCTTCAGACAGTTGTGAGGTGATATCATTGTAGTTTTGATTTGTATTTCCCTGTTAATTAGTGATGTTGAGCATCTTTTCATGTGCCTGTTGGCCATCTCCATTTCCGTTTTGGAAAAATGTCCATTGGGTTCTTCTGCCCATTTTTTAATCAGGTTGGTGTTTTTTTTTTTTTTTTGATGTTGAATTGTATGAGTTGTTTGTATGTTTCATATTAATCCCTTATCAGTCATATCATTTGCAAACGTTTTCTCCCATTCAGTATATTGTGTTTTAGTTTTGGCAATGGTTTCCTTTGCTGACCAAAAGCTTTTAAGTTTAATGTGGTTCCTTTTGTTTATTTTTGCTTTTATTTCCTTTTCTTTAGGAGACTGATCAAAAAAATATATATTGCTGCAATTTATGTCAAAGTGTGTTCTGCCTGTGTTTTCCTCTAGGAGTTTTATAGTATCTGGTCTTACATTTAGGTCTTTAATCCATTTTGAGTTTATCTTTGTATATGATGTTAGAGAATGTTCTAATTTTATTCTTTTACATGTGGCTATATATGTACCACTTACTGAGAGTGGTCTTTTAATAATAAAGAGACTGTCTTTTCTCCATTGTATATTTTTGCCTCCTTTGTTGTAGATTGAACATAAGTATGTGGATTTTTTTTTCTGGGCTCTATCCTGTTCCATTGATGAATGTCTATTTTTATACCAGTACCATACTGCTTTGACCTCTATAGCTTTGCGGTATAGTCTGAAGTCAGAGAGTGTGGTTCCTCCAGCTCTGTTCTTTCTTAAAATTGTTTTGGCTATTTGAAGTCTTTTGTGTTTCCATGTAGAGTTCTAAATGTGGCCATTTTGACATAGGCATTTTTATAGACACTAGAGTAAAATTTACTCATGAGCTAAATTTCTGGTAATTTGTTCTGTGACATGGCTGTATTGAGAGAATCTGGAAGATACAATGGTAAGCATGCTCATTAGACTGGTCCTCTTGATTGTCAGTTGTCTGAGGTCTTCTGTGGCTGGGAAAGAGGTGGTAGTAGTAAGCTCTGGCTAAAGATTAGACTCACTGAGGAGCCTTTTAAAGAAAATGTTGATGTAGTACCTTGGGCGGGACCTAAAATTACCTGGAAGAGAGCTTTCTGCTCTCTGATGGAATGTTGATGATTATTTGTTTCTTGAACTGAGTATTTACGAAAACTATGTTTAAAAAAGCTGTATACTTACAATGTACATTTTTTTGTAAAGGGGCTTCCCTTGTGGCTCAGCTGGTAAAGAATCGCCTGCAATGTAAGAGACCTAGGTTTGATCCCTGGGTTGGGAAGATCCCTTGGAGAAGGGACCAGCTACCCACTCTAGTATTCTGGCCTGGAGAATTCCATGGACTGTATAGTTCATGGGGTTGCAAAGAGTCAGACACGTCTGAGCGACTTCCTTGCTTTTTTTGTAAGTATATTATTATTTAGTGAAAAGCTTTTGCCAGGCCTCACCCATCCCCTTGGTTACCTGGATTAGCTCCTAAACACGAATGTTTTGTGCAAGTGCTCCAGTTTCTTTTAATGTGCCACCAGGAATAAATAACTTTATTAGAGACATTTCAAAATCATACACACACACAAAAAGAATTTGAGGAGTATGAATTATCTGCTCTACCGTGGAAAGCAGACATGTCTCAATGTTGCTGAAGACAGAGCCAATAATAACAGCAACAACTTTGTATCTATGCATATGCTTGATCAAGCACAGAGCAGACTAGACACAAACAGTAAACATGGAAGGAATTATTTTAGGGTAGGAGATTATTTTAGATTTAAGGGTAGGAGATGATACCAGTTTTCTGTCTTTCATGTTAAAGGTGTCTTATTACCAAAGGATGAACTGTCTAAAAAGGCTTGCAATCCTGTGTCGCACCAGGGTGAATCAGCAGCTAAACACATGCCTGATGGCTAGGAAATTAGCCCACTGGTGGTAGGAGCATTGTTAGATTTCCTTTTTAATCCATTCAAATGCTCGAGGATACTGTGGTTTGTATATATCAGTGTTCACCCTAAAAGAAATTAGTTAAATTCCTTGAGGCCATTCCCATAAGGTATTTGAACATTATTGTTTGCAAAGAGGCAGCTGCATTTCTTCTTCGTTACAAAGAGAGAGTATTTATCTAGTTAATCAGGGTTCTGTTGAATTAAGTATCTGTTCCAAAAGAAGGGAGGCTAGCAACAAACACTTTGAAAATGAAATTAAGGAAGCAGTTGTATTTGCAATAACATCAATGAAAATCATATACTTGGTAAAAAAGTTAGTTCAAGACCTCTCTACTGAAGACTATGAAACATTACTGAGAAAAAGACCTATACATGCATGTTTATAATAGCATTAATCATAATAGTCAAAAACTGAGAAAAATCCAAATTAATAAAAAACAAAATGTGTGGGCTTCCCTGGTAGCTCAGTGGTAAAGAATCTACCTGCCAATATAGGAGACACAGGTTCAATCCCTGGTCAAGAAGATCCCACATGCGGGAGGAGCTACACCTGTGTTCAGAGCTTGGCAGCCGAAACTACTGAGCACGTGGCCACGACTGCTGAAGCCCATGTGCCTAGAGCCTGTGCTCCACAAGGGAAGCCACTGCAATGAGAAGTCTGTGCACCACCGGAGAGTGGCCCCTGCTCCCCACAACGAGAGACAAGCCCAGGCAGCAGCGAAGACTCAGTACAGCCAAAAATTCAATAAATAAAAATAAATAAAATTAAATTTAAAAATGTGATATAGCCATATAGTCTGTAAACAAAAGTGGTATATATATCCTTGTTGTGGCATGCATCAGTACTCTTTCTTTTTCTTTTTGCTGGTGAACCACAGAAAACTATAGTAAGTTTAAGCCAGACATATAAAATTGTGGACTATATGGTTCCATTATATGAGTCTTCTAAAAGAGGTAAAATTATATAGAAAGAAAGCAAGTCAGTAATTGCCTGGTTCTGTGAGCAAGGATTCAACATTTATGCACATGAACATATAGGAAATTCTGGTAGAAGTGTCATAAAGCTGGGGTATAGTCACAGTCCAGTTACAGCACAGTTATATAAATGTGCTCGATTCATCAGACTGTAAATGGGTGAATGTTTCATATTGTAAATTCTACCTTTAAAAAAGCTAAAGTTAAAAAATCAGATAGGACTGGCATGTAGACTTGTTTTACTTTGCCTCACATAAATAATATTTGACATTTCATATAAAATGACTAAAATCGAACTTTGGTTTAAAAGGAACAAAACTCTGAGCTGACATCAAAATGTGATTATTTGTATTCAGTATCTAGCATATTGCTATGTGCTGTTCCTAAGATGTGGGTTTTTCTAGTCACAGGAGTTTCCCAGACGTCTAAAGCTTACCCCTTTTATTTTGAAAGGTTCTTTGGACGTAATGGTTTTGAAATAGGGTTGGATAAGCTTTTTTCTTTTCACATTCTCTTGGTTATAATTATACATACTTAATTATTATTTTAAAAGGACAGAAACGCCCTCAGGACTGTTGAAGTTGGAGAGTTGCCTTACTCCTTGCTGAACCGCATAAACCTGTTCCACTTTCTACTCTCCTCTCTTTCGCCCCTTTTCACTGTCAGGATGTTTCTGTTAGAAATCTTGCGGTCATTCAGTTACTGATTTTCCTCTTCTGTGGGATAAGACAGCCAAGTAAATCTCTTAAAACTCTGAGTAAGTTGCAAGTGATTAGGTTAAAATCTAACACCTTTTTCACTGAAGTATATACAGACTTTAATACTGTTTGACTATATGACTTTTGTTTGATTCTTAGGTTTTTTTCTGGAAAGGCAGCATCAGCAGTTAGTGACCTGAAGCTAAATGAGTTAGTATTGTGTAAGGGTGCTCTTTGCAACTTTTGGGCACACGGTTTCAGTTCTAGGCCAGCTCTGTAGAGACAGCAGACTGCCACCCACCTGCCTTACCACCCTGAAGTTCTTTACTCCTAACTGCAAATATTCCTTGACATTTCATATATACCTGAAAGAATTTAAAGCAGGATACTTGTATACTAATGTTCATAGCAGCATTAGTCACAGTAACCAAAGCAGTCTGCATGTCTATCAGATAGACATGGATGAACAAAATGTAGACTATAACTGCAGTGGACCATTATGCAGCCGTAAAAAGGAATGATATTCTAATACTTGAGAATAGCATGCTAAATAAGCCAGAGACAAACAGGCAAATATTGTTTGATTCCCTTTTATCAGGTGCAGAAAAGATGGAAAATAAAATAGAGGTTATCGGGGAATGGGAAATTATTATTTAATAGGTATAGAATTGGGGGGTTGATGGATGGTGATGGTTGCACAACATTGTGAGCATACTTAATGCCACTAAACTATACACTGAAAGTGGTTAAAATGGTAAATTTGATATGATACTACCACAATAAAAAGAAATATTGGTTTTTCTGTTTCAGGTATGGCTTCAGAACTTTAGTATGAAAATTCAATTGTAAATCAAATATGCTTCAATTAAAAATATATTAGAAAAATAAAGTTCAGACATCTCTTTGGAAACATATTCTGATAGAGACCATATGTACCTATCAACAGCATAGGGAGAGGCCTCCCCAGAGGGAGATGCCATCACCTGTATCACAATCTGCCAGTGGAGCACTAGAAAGCTTATCTATTCATTTCTCCCTTCTAGGCTATCCATCCAGGATATGGCTTTCTCTCAGAAAACATGGAATTTGCCAAACTGTGTAAGCAAGAAGGAATTATTTTTGTAGGTCCTCCTTCATCAGCAATTAGAGACATGGGTATAAAGAGGTATGAGCTTATATCTTTTAAATACGGCCATAAGAAGGTTAATTGAAATGGTTTATTTTACCTACAATAGACCTAGATAATAGGTTAATATATTTTTATGTCATCATAGGTATAACTTACGTATATGCCACTACAATGCATTACAGAAAATATTCAAGTGTCAAGTAATTGTGTTGGTAATCAATATGTTGATCAGTTTTTTGGGATTAAAAAACAGGATGGAATGAACTACCATATGAAAACTGGATTGAGAAAACTAGTAGATATTTTAACAATTGTATTAATATTAGTTGTCTCAGACTATAGTCCTTTCTTTCCTACGGAGCGTTTTCTTTTTAAAGTTCCATTGTATTTTATAGACTCGGCAGTATTTGTGTTTTTCTTGTATGAAATAATTCATAGCTTTGGGGCATATCGATTTTTCTATTCTAAAGCACATCCAAATCCATCATGGCTGCTGCTGGAGTGCCTGTTGTAGAGGGTTATCACGGAGAGGACCAGTCAGACCAATGCCTGAAAGAGCACGCTAGGACAGTTGGTTACCCCGTCATGATTAAAGCCGTCCGTGGTGGAGGAGGAAAAGTAAGGTTGTGCGTGCTTGTATTTTCTGTTTTGGACTAGTCTAAGTTGTTTTACTTATGGTGTAGACATAACTATCTTTCCATCTTAGGGTATGAGGATCGTTAGATCTGAAAAAGAATTTCAAGAGCAGTTAGAATCAGCACGGAGAGAAGCTAAGAAGTCTTTCAATGATGATGCCATGCTGATTGAGAAGTTTGTGGACACACCAAGGTAGGTTCAGCTCTTTTTTTTGACTCAAATTTTAAAATTGAGTTAGAAATGCAAGCACATTATGTAAAATATAAAGTTCTAAGAGTACATGAGTACATTAAGTTCCTCAGTCCCTCTCCACCTATATTAAGGTATGCATTCCTCCAGGCATTTTCTACATGAATAGAAACATTTATACATAGACACACAGAATACAAGATACATACAGAAGAACAGTAAATAGAACCTTGATAATATACGCTAGTATTATATGGTAGACATGTTTCTCTGGCAGTAAATATAGATATACCTCATTCTTCTTATTGGGTGTTCATTGGTTCCATGATAAAGATGTATCATTAATTCATTCATTGCATTTCTTGTTGATGGAATTTAGTCTTTTCAAAGTAAAATTCTTGTAAGAAATTAAGCTTTATATTACAGAACTCTGTAAGCATCATCTGAGAGATGTTCAGAAAATGGAAATAGTTACCCAACTTGAATTGTAATTATAAGTGCTATGTTAACAAATAATACTAATAGCTCACCCTTATTTTGCACTTAACCATGGCCAGGGTTTAAGTATTTCACATGTACTAAGTAGTAATCTTAGTATATTTCTAAGACTCTGCAACCCCGTGGACTGTAGCCTGCCAGGCTCCTCTGTCCATGGGGATTCTCCAGGCAAGAATACTGGAGTGGCTTGCCATTCCCTTCTCCAGAGGATCTTCCCAACCCGGGGTTTGAACCCAGGTCTCCTGCATTGTAGGTGGATCCTTTACCACTGAGCCACCAGGGAGCCAAGTAGTAATCTTGCTGTCCTTCCATTTCTAATCTAATTCCTGCAACAGTCCTATTAGGTAGCCCCTGTTCTCTTTTTTTCAGGTGAATATACTGAGCAGCAAAGTGGTCATCTGAATTGCTTGAGGTCTCCGAATTAGGAATTGGTGAAGCTGAGATTTGAACCCAGGCAATTTGACTCTGGAATTCACACTCCCAGTGACCACACTAAACTGCTTCTCTGGGTGCCACTATAGCAAATACCATGTGCATTTCTAATTTATTTTATTAGAAATTTTATTTTCATGTGTATTGCTTAAAATAAGATACTGATTATAAAAGCTTCTTGATTCATAGATTTTGTGTTAAATATACAGACACACACATATACAAACTGTAAGTCACAAGTGACTTTATCAAGAATAATTCATTTTGTAACAATAACCAGAGGGAGATTTACCTTGAAGATGATGAGCTAAAGCTTCAGTCCCGTCTCTTGTATGGGCATCTTTGAAGATTCTATACCTATTTTTTGTACTTTTCTTAAAGTGGACTCCCAAATTGTTTTTGTTTCAAGCCTTACAAAATTTAGAATTGTCCCTGAGCATGGCACAGTAAATTAAATTAATTTAGAATGTGACAGTTTAAAAAAAGTCTGTCTCAAAATATTTTCTTCATGATAGGCATCAAGAAAAGTAATATGAGTACATTACAAACTTGAAAAATACAAGATATGGAAAACAAAATCATTATAAGTGTTAGCATTTCTACATATTTGTCTTCTGTATTTTCTAGTAATAACATTTCAATATCATGATAATCACACTATTTTGTATTTTGCTAAATAATTATCTGTTGAATTAATGGAGGACCAGAAGAATGTGGTGCCAATAACTGAGAAAAAGTAGAAATCAAAATGTATTATATATCTGATTAGAACTATTGAGCTTATTTGAAAGGTTGGGATAGGTAACAGTCTTCAAAGTGTACTATTTTATCTAAAAAAAAAAATCAGACTCTTTCCTCACTTTATATTCAGTATACATTCTAGATGGATTAAAAGTGTAAATGGGAAAATAAAAACTTTAGAACTCTTAGAAAATATCAAGGCATTCCTACTAGAAACCAGCTGCATCTGTGTATCTAGCCAGACCCCGGCAATGACTGAATTGGAGTGACTGGGATTTGATGCACTTCCTGGTTCTCAGACACGGTGCTCCAGAATCTCTACGTTAGATAAAACAACACAGTAAAGGATCATCAGAAAAAGGGAAATAACAAGAGTGATTTGACAATTGTAGGAATCCTAACAGAACACAGATCATCAGAGGGCGTCCTTTGTAAAGAGCCAAGGGAAAATGTTTCCAATTTCTGAGAAGTCAGAAAAGAGCTGTCCTGTGCTCTTAGTGTGGCCTCAAGTGTTCCTTTCAGAACTTGGAGTTCCTTCTCTCGTGTCTCCTTTGCTGGGACAGCTAAAGGATAAGGGGGTCAGTGGATGTGGTAAAGTCAGGGACTTAGATCTCTATAATGAAAGGAAGAATACTAGGGGGAAAATAGAATCTCTTGGGCTTTTGATTCTTAATTGATCTCACAGATAGGTTTGTTCAAAATAGTGATAGCAAGAATGAGTTTGGTGTTGGTAGCTTACGAGTAAATAAAAACAGAAAAGATCAAGGAGGCAAATCCAAAAGGAAGAAATCAGCTCCTATTATTTTGTCAAGAGAATATGTTGGACAAATTGGGACATTTTAAAATAGAACATTCAGTAGAAGTGATACATCAAGGAAAAACATATCTTCCAAGTGGTTTAATGAAGTGTTTCATGAAGTGAACAAAAAGGAACAGAAATGAGCCATTGTGCTGAAATAGGACATCATAAGACTTCCTGGATTTTTAAAAAATTTCTTGTATGTTTGATACATTTTATTCTAAAAACTCAACTGAGGGCTTCCCTGGTGGCTCAGTGGTGAAGAATTCAATTGCCAGTATGGGAGATGCAGGTTTGATCCTTGAGTCAGGAAGATCCCCTGGAGTAGGAAATGCCTACCCACTCCAGTATTCTTGCCTGGAAAATCTCATGGACAGAAGAGCCTGGCAGGCTGGAAGAGAGTGAGACACAATTTAGCAACTAAATAACGAAAATTCAACTGCCAAAAAATTTCTGTATTATAGTGATGAATGTGTGAGATGAACTACAGTGTGAACATATCAAAACGAATCTCCTGGGAAGAATTTCTTTCATGTTCACCAAATGGTCTGGGTTACCCTTCTTTTTTTAAATGTTAGGTGCATTTATTCTTAATATAATTTCTGATAATTATACTATGTTACACTCAACATTAAAGTGCCTTTTTGTGTTTTTTTATTTATTAATAATATGTTCTAAAAAACTAATGATCCATGTAAATTTATTCCCTAACCTTTCTATGGATAAGCCCTTGTAATTTTCAGTCTGCCTTAGTTTAAAATCTGACTATAAGAGTTGCTTTTTAAAAATCCTCCAATCATTAAAAAAAATGTTGTCACTGACTTTTTGAGGATACATGACATGCAGCTATAATTTGTAATTTTGATATAGTCAGATTTATCAGTCTTTCCCTTATCGGCTTGTATTTGCTACTTGCTCCTACTGTGAGGTCATAGATATGGTCTCCAGTGTTTTCTCAGTTTTCTTATTTCTCACTCATTCCATGTATATAATTTTTTTTCTTGAATGTTCAACCTATAAATGGAGACTTTTCATTGGGTTTTTAAATAGGCATGTAGAAGTGCAGGTGTTTGGTGACCACCATGGCAATGTCGTGTACTTGTTTGAAAGAGACTGTAGTGTACAGAGGAGACATCAGAAGATCATTGAAGAGGCCCCAGGGGTAAGGATCTTGTAAAGAAATTTGTCAGCTTTTCTATATTGTAAACCCCAGACTTTCATGTCAGAAATCTGTGAAGCTAGTGTCTCCCCCAAAATGCTGCTGAACAGCCACTCTCCAGTAGTAGTAATCCAATTTCACTGTGGTGCTAGGGATGAGGAGCAGGTTGGTGTTCAGTGGGCACACTAGGGCTTGGATCCTTCTGGATAGAGTGTAGAAAAAGCTGCTCTGATCCACTTTGGACCTGACTTACAGTGAACAGCTACTGTTTCCATGCAGATTTTAAATTGTAATTAACTAGCATGTTTGAGGAATGTTAATTGCATGTATTCTTTCTGAAGAAGACTCCATAACTGCTACTTCAGATGTTCCTAAAATACAATAATGGTATTCCCAACTTAAAGGTTTTATTGTATAGGAGAGCTATTTGCTCTTATTTGGCAACTTTGCCCCCTTAGAATTGTTTACGTCTCTTTGAGACTACCTCTTGATTGGCTCAGCTTGTTTTCTGGGTCATGGCCTACTCCTAGAATTACCTATTTTGGGATTTACATTTCTTTGCAACCTGCTACTGCTATAGGCCTCTTTTGTGTCCAAAGTTATATATGAGTTTTTAAAAATACGTATTTCTAAAAGATCATGGATCTAAAGTTTCTGGTTAATCAGTTTGTTATTCTCATACTATATTCAGACTTTAATTTCTGTTGCAGAATATATTGTACTGTTTCAAGTTGTTGTTCAGTCACTAAGTCATGTCTGACTCTTTGAGACCCTATGAACTGCTGCACACCAGGCTTCCCTGTCCATTACTATCTTCCAGAGTTTGCTCAAACTCATGTCCTTTTGAGTCGGTGATGCCATCCAACCACCCCATCCTCTGGCATCTCCTTCTCCTCTGGCATTCAATCTTTCCCATCATCGGGGTCTTTTCCAGTGAGTTCACTCTTTGTATCAGATGGCTGAAGTATTGGAGCTTCAGCTTCAGCATCAGTCCTTCCAATGAATATTCAGAGTTGGTTTCCTTTAGGATTGACTGGTTTGATCTTCTTGAGGTCCATGGGACTCTCAAGAGTCTTCTCCAGCATCACAATTTGAAAGCGTCAATTCTTTGGCACTTAGCCTTCTTTATGGTCCAAATTTCACATCCTTACATGACTACTAGAAAAACCATAGTTTTGGCTATATGGACCTTTGTCAGCAAAGTAACATCTCTGCTTTTTAATATGCTAAGTTTGTCCTTTCCTTCCAAGGAGCAAGCATCTTTTAATTTCATGGCTGCAGTCACCGTCTGCAGTGATTTTAGAGCCCCCCAAAATAAGATCTGTCACAGCTTCCACTTTTCCCCTTTTATTTGCCATGAAGTGATGAAACTTGATGCCATGATCTTAGTTTTTTGAATGTTGAGTTTTAAGTCAGCTTTTTCACTCTCCTCTTTTACCCTCATCAAAAGGCTCTTTAGTTCCTCTTCATTTTCTGCTGTTAAAGTGGTATCATCTGCAAACCTGAGGTTGTTAATATTTCTCCTGGTAATCTTGATTCCAGCTTGTGATTCATCCAGCCTGGCATTTCACATGATGTAGTCTGCATATAAATTAAGTAAGCAGGGTGACAATATACAGCCTTGACGTACTCCTATTCCTATTTGGAACCAGTCTGTTGTTCCATGTCTGGTTCTAACTGTTGCTTCTTGACCTTAATAGAGGTTGCTCAGGAGGCAGGTAAGGTGGTCTGGTATTCCCATCTGTTGAAGAATTTTCCACAGTTTTGTTGTGATCCATACAGTCAAAGGCTTTAGAGTAATCAATGAAGCAGAAGTAGATGTTTTTCTGGAATTCTCTTGCTTTTCCTATGACCCAGTAAATGTTGGCAATTTGATCTCTGGTTCCTCTACCTTTTCTAAATCCAACTTGTACATCTGGAAATTCTCAGTTCACGTACTGCTGAAGCCTAGCTGAAGGATTTTGAGCATAACCTTATTAGCATGTGAAATGAGCACAACTGTCTGAAGTAAGTGTCAACAATTTCAATAAATCCTTATTTTCAAGCAGTGATTGCATAAATAAAAATCTGTTGAGCACCACTGAGCAATGTTAAAAAGTTTTGCCTACTTTTGATATACATTTCTCTTTATGATTTTTTTTTTTTTTTTTTGGCTGTGCCATGCAGGATCTCAGTTCCCCAACCAGGGATTGACCCCATACCTCCTGAAGTGGAAGTTCAGAGTCTTAACCACTGACTACCAGGGAAGTCCTTGAACATTTCTTATTAACTTGCAATCTCAAGGTTTACCTTTATTCCAAAGTTATTTTGGGGCATATGACCCATATTCCTTTATTCGTCTTGAGACAAAAAGAGATTGTTCAAAGTTTTAGTATTGATACAAGTAATTTTAAGTGCACACATGGTCATGAAGGTTATTTTGGTGAATTCCCTGGTGGTCTAGTAGTTAGAACTTTGCACTTTCACTTCCATGGGCCCAGGTTCTATCTCTGGTCAGAGAGCTAAGATCGCACAAGCCAAAAGGCGCAGCCAAAAAGAAAGAAAAGATGGTTATTTTGTAGGTACTAAGTAATATCTGCAATTTATAGAAATTACTAACAGAATCATTATACTTTGGTAAACAGACAGTTGAACTGTGGTATAAGACAGTATTTCATGATGAAATAGATATTCATCCTTATTATCTCTTTAATGTAGTTTTGAGACATAGAAATGTAACATTGAATCTTAATGGAAACCTCTTGTAGAACAAAGTACTTATGGAAATGTATTTCAAATATTTTTTCATAGCCTGGTATTAAACCTGAAGTAAGAAAAAAGCTTGGAGAAGCTGCAGTCAGAGCTGCTAAAGCTGTAAATTATGTTGGTGCAGGTATGTTAAGATTTGCTTCTAATAGAGGGGGAGGAAAAATTATTTGTGTTTTGAAAGGCAAATGAAATATATAGTTTAAAAATCATTTACTTTCAAACTTTTGACTATATCCACATTAAGAAATACATTTTACATTTGGATCCAGTATGTGAATGTAAATGTTGGTTTATATACATGTATATTTGGGGGAAAAATCATTTAAACAGTACTTAGCCTAATTATATGTAATGCTATTTGATGTTTTCTACCCTATTTTAAAATAAAATCATTAAAATGAAATTTTTGCATTTTTTAAAATTAGTAAACTTTAGTTTTTTAGAGCAGTTTTAGGTTCAGAGGAAAATTGAGCAGCAAGTTCAGAGAGTTCCCATGCCCCCCCATGCCCCTACACACACAGCCTCCTCCTCTAGCAATATCCTGTACCAGAACAGTACTTTTGTTACAACTGATGAACCTGCATATACACATCTTTATCACCCAGGGCCCATAGTTTACAGTTTGGGTTCACTCTTGGTGTACATTCTGTGAGTTTGGAGAAATAATGACATGCAGCCCACATTTATCCACCATTGTAGCATCTTACAGAATAGTTTCAGTGCCCTAAAGATACTCTTCAGTTTTCCCTGCCTCCAGTTCCTGACAATCACTGATTGTTTTATTGCCTCCATAGTTTTGTCTTTTCCAGAATGAATCATACAGCACCTAGCCTTTTCACATTGTTTAGATTGGCTTCTTTCACTTAGTAATATGTATTTAAGTTTCTTCCATATGTTTTCATGGCTTGATAACGCATTTCTGAATTATAAATAAAACTACTATAAACAGCTATGTACAAGGTTTTGTGTGGACATAGTTTCAGTTCATCTGGGCAAATACCAAGAAGTATGATTGCTAGATCACAGGGTAAGAGTATGTTTGATTTTGCAAGAAACTACCAAACTGTTCAAAAGTGGCTGTGCCATGTTGCATTTACACCAGCATGTGTGAGAGTTTCTGCTGCTCTGCAGCCTTACCAGCATTGGTGTCGTCAGTGTTCCGGGTTATGGCCATTCTAATAGGTGCGTATCTCAGTGTTTTAATTTGCACCCCCCTGATAACATATGTGACAAGTTGGGAAGAACTGACATTTTGATAAGGTTGAGTCTTCCTACCCATGACCGTTTCTCCATTTATTTAGTTCTTCTCAATAAATGTTTTAGATGTTTAAAATAATAAAACAAAGGAAAATTTCTATTAAAAAAGATATTAACATAATGTTTTGTTACTGAGTAATGTCCCAGTGGGTCACTAGAAGAAGGACTTTTTTAAAGACACTTCTAAAGCACACAGTCAAGAGAAAAAAATTGTGTTTTTTTCCACAAAGTTAGAGTGAGGTGGGTTGTCAGAGTGTGAGGTTTCTAGGGACTTGGTGCACAGGAGCAGTAACACATGGTCCAGTCATGTTCTCACTGCTCTGACAGCTGAGACTGATTCATAACTTGGGCTTGCCATTTGCTCAAAACCCCAAATGTACTTTTCTATTGTTAAATTTCAGGTGGTTTCCTAGTTTTGAGAATCATTTGCTGCTGCAAAATTTGAGATGTTTTCTTCATGAAAAGCAAACTGTTTACTATTCAATGAAGGTGGCCATAAAACTTGATAGGGTCTTTTGTGAAAGATTTTGATTCCTGTTGACTAAATGCTGTTGAAATGTGACCACTGTATTTTATATTTTAGGAACCGTGGAGTTTATCATGGACTCAAAGCACAATTTCTACTTTATGGAGATGAATACAAGGCTGCAAGTGGAACATCCTGTCACCGAGATGATCACAGGAACTGACTTGGTGGAATGGCAACTTAGGGTGGGAGTATTTTTTCTGTTAAAGATCAATGTTGAGAATATGTTCCCTTCTGGCTTCTTAAAAGAAGGTGTCACTTTGGATAAGGGTTCAGTTCTTTGTGGTTGTCATAAGTATAGGAAAATGGGAGGTTAATGGTGACGTTACATTTGATGCACTTTATGGACTCAGATTTCTAATCTGTCACTTACCATCTTTCCCCCTTAGACCTGGGGCAGCCAACAGGCGAGCTGCTGTCACTGAGGCTTGCTTGTGACCACATTGTCTTAATGCAAAGCCTTGTCTCCTACTTGAGGTCATATCATTCAGGACCAGGCCGTCATTAGATTTTAGAGGCAGGATAGATGCTTACCAAGGTGAAATAAGCTAAGAAGAGTTGAAAATGAAGAGCTAAAGGAACAGTTCAGATTTACAGAGTGGTCTCTGTGCAAGTTCTGACACACTGTTGATGGCCCATAAAGGGATGAGTGTGGCCATTTAGAATAAATGTCTAAAAAATGTTCAGAGCACTTTGACATTGCTATGACACATCTACTGTATTCTACTGAACTATTAAGTCTACAGCATCTCCTCACAGGCCTAAACCAGAGTTTTACAAAGCTTATTGCTTCAAATATTAATGATAATAACTTTGACTATTTTATTTTATTAAAAACAGTATATTCTTACAGTCTATTTTTTAACATCATAATGTTTTTAAGTAGTATGAATGTTCTTAATCTCTGTAGGGTTCTTTGTTCTCTATATATCCTGAATCTAGATTATTTTTTCAGTGTTGTGATGCTAAAGTCTTGATTATTTTGATAATTTATCTTTGCAAAATTTTTGTGGACAATAATATAACATTCCTTTTGCTGGTTCCTTGGGGATGATTGGTGGTTTTGAAGGTGAAGGTAAAGGTGAAGTCGCTCAGTCGTGTCCGACTCTTTGCGACCCCGTGGACTGTAACCTACTAGGCTTCTCCGTCCATGGGATTCTCCAGGCAAGAATACTGGAGTGGATTGCCATTTCCTTCTCCAATTGGTGGTTTTAATTGAGCCATAAGATTCTTCTGGCCTCTGTAGCCTTAGGAGCTTACACATCAGGCTAGTAAGTGTTAGTAAGTGTCAGGAAAGCTGTATTGGGTTTAGAAACTTTTGAAAAGAGTTCTTATGTTTCCAGAATTCAAGGAAAATAATTTTTCTTGAGTAGTAACCAAAAGAGTTCAGGATTTTTAAATCATGAAGGATTAAGTGTTTCTAAGAATGAAGGAAAAGAAAGCTTTTGGATATGAAGGGGAACCAGGAGGCATTTATTTCTGCAAGTCGAGAAACTGTAAGAGCTTTAGAAAGAGAAATAGGCTTTTATTATCTGAGGAAGGTTTCTAGAGCTTAGGGATGCCACTGGACCTTATTTATGTTCTTCAAGACACTTTGGAATCTGGCTTCCAAGCAGAGGTAAAGCAACAGGTCTCACCATGTGGTGAATCAAGAGTTCAAGTTCCAGGGCCTATCTCTTGAGTCACTAGCTTCCTAGAGTGAGTGTGCAGTGATGTGAGCCCCTGGCTGCAGGCTCAGATGGTTAGCAGTGTTAGGAGAGACTGGTGAAATGTCCAAGGTCCAAGGGGTTCCAAAGAGTCAGTGTCTAAGCCCGAGTGAACTCAGATGGTATAGATTTCCAAGTACTCAGAAACATGGTTGGGCCAGTCTCTGCTGGGTCCAGAGAGAAGCCAACTTCAGAGGGAAACAGATAAAGATAAGTCAGGTTGAAATTGAACTATATAGTCAGAAATAAAATCACATCTTAGAATATGAACATATAGTCCTTCTTTTCCTTTTTTATACTAAAACAAATAGAATTCCTTACCAAAACATTACAGAGGATTTTATTATAAAGGATAGGAATGAAAAAATAAAAGCTAACACTTACCGAGTATTTACTGTATGCCAGGCATTTTTCTCTGAAGCAATAAGAGGTTACAGAAACTTACCCAGAATTGAGTATGCCTAAAACAGAAAAAGTATAGAGACAGAATTTGAACCCAGGCAGTAGGGCTGCAGTCTCTGATTCCAAACACTATGCCATAAAGGCATGCAGTTTAGTCCATTTTCCTTTCATTTTCACTGTTGTAGTTCCTAATTTTTCTTATTTACAGATTTTGAGAGATGAAACCTTTGCTTGTTTTATGCTTACCTATCTAGTGCAGTGTGCTGCTGAGTTACTAGTTTTTTCTCTATATCTTTTGCCATTTCAGTTTGTCATTTTCTCATCTTGGAGGAAAACTCAAGGGTAGAGCGAAGAGTGACAGTGTGCCCTCCAATAGCCTTTTCCAAATTATTCTAGTTGAAGAGAGATTTGTTGTATTGGTATATAAGAGCCAAAATAATAATAATTAGTAATGATTAACAATGCTGATTATCCTGTTTAATCTGGTGTCCTGCGATATATATAAAATAACAAAATTTAAAAACATCGTGTTCCCCTGCCTGTTTTGCTTGATCACTTGGTGGTGAACATAACAAAGATGATGAATGCCATACTTTAGCCATACCTATGAATATAGTCCTAAACACCAACTAACAATTTACTATAAGAAAAGATTGACATGGTAACTGAGTGCTAATATTTTAAGTGAAAACCAAGACTGTCTTGCCAGTAAGAAATTTTAGTTTCCATTATATTGATAAAGCACTGATACTGATATTTATAACTTAGTCATCAGTTTGCCTGCTTTCTCTGTTTTAAAATTGTAGAGACCTATTGTAATTAATGCAATATTTCCAGGCTGCATCTGTTTTTTAATCTATTTTTGCTTTTGCCTAATACCCAAGTGGGTGGACAAAATAAGAGTTTTTAATTGGCTTCATTATAAAGTCCAAATGTACATTTTATGTAGAAAAAGGCAAGACCATTTATGCAGTCTCATAGCCGCTGTCAGGTGGATTTTCATAATAAGCACATACTCTTCTTTTACCAGATTGCAGCAGGAGAGAAGATTCCTTTGAGCCAGGAAGAAATAACTCTGCAGGGCCATGCCTTTGAAGCTAGAATATATGCAGAAGATCCTAACAATAACTTCATGCCAGGGGCTGGACCACTGGTGCATCTCTCCACCCCTCGAGCAGACCTTACCACTAGGATTGAAACTGGAGTACGGCAAGGTAAAGTGAAATTAAAGGACAAAGTCTCAGTGGTTAAAATTTTTTGGTACATTATTGGTTTTGGATAGGGTCTTTTCCTGTGTCTTGTGGATGTATCTAGTATGTTTTCAAAATAAAGGGCTTCTTTGATTTCTCAGTAATCTTTTCCTTTTGGAATAGTCACTTTTAAAGAATAACTAGTTTTGGGGCTTCCCTGGTGGTCCAGTGGCTAAGACTTTAAGCTTCCGATGCTGGGGGCTGGGGTTCGATCCCTGGTTGGGGAACTAGATCCTGCATATTGCAACTAAGACCCGTTGCAGCTGATTATGAAGAATAAAATTAAAAAAATAAAAACAGATGGCTAAACATATATATTTTTTTTTTAAAGAAGAACTAGTATTTTTAAGCAGTACTGCAGTCTTTTTTGAAATGCAGCAGCACTTAGTCAAACCTCAGCAACAAATATTTTCTGGTATTGTTTTATATTTTTATTTTACCTAGTTCCAAATTTAATTTAAGGTGACTGATATCTGCTATGCCCAGGGCACTCTGCCTTCAAGTTACTAAAAGTCAAACTGAAAAATTAATAAACTTAGTGCAAGCTAAACAGTAATTTTAAAAAGTTAAAAAAATAACAATGCAAGAGCTAGTACAGTTCACATATGATTAATAACCATGGTCATAACAGTTATTTAGCACTTACTATGTACAGGTACTGTTCTAGGTGTTTTTTCTACATGGGCTCCTTTACGACCCTATGATCACCTCCATTTTCCAGATGGGGAAACCAGGACACAGAGAAGTGACTTCTCCAAGGTCACCATTGGAGCCAAGATGTAGACTCAGGCATTCTGGCTCCAGGTCTATGATCTGAGCCACCACCATCTATTGCCACCTTAACTTTAGTTGCCAGAGAAGTTATACAGATGGTGAGTGATAAAATATAGAAATCCTCAGGAATAGCAGGTTATGTTAGGCTGGTGTAATCGGGACATGTTTCTAAGAGGAAGTCTGGAGTGAATTTGAATAGCCAGATTTAAAAGCATACAGAAAAGTGAAGAAAAGAGGATTTAACAAAAGGTGTGTTTGAAGAACTGAGAGAATATGTGGCTGGAGAAAAGGATTCAGGGTGGTGAGTAATTGGAGGTGTGGCTGGAGATATAGAATAAGAGCAAATCATATAGGGTCTAGAAAGCCAAAACGAGGAATTAGGACTTCTTAACAATAAATTGCAGGTGATACCACTCTAATGGCAGCAAGTGGAGGGGAACTAAAGAGGCTCTTGATGAGGGTGAAAGCAGAGAATGAAAAAAATGGCTTAAAGCTCAACATTCAAAAAACAAAGATCATGGCATCTGGTCCCATCACTTTATGGCAAACAGATGGGGGAAAAAATGGAAACAGTGGCAGATTTTGTTTTGGGAGGCTCCAAAATCACTGCAGATGGTGACTCTAGCCATAAAATTAAAAGATGCTTCCTCTTTGGAAGAAAAGCTATGACAAATCTAGACAGCATATTAAAAAGCAGAGACATCACTTTTCTGACAAAAGTCCTTATTAGTCAAAGCTGTGGTTTTTCCAATATTGATGTATGGATGTCAGAGTTGGACTGTAAAGAGAGCTGAGTGCCGAAGAATTGATGCTTTCAAATTGTGGTGGAGAAGACCCTTGAGAGTCCTTTGGACAGCAAGGAGATCAAACCAATCAATCCTAAAGGAAATCAACCCTTAATATTCATTGGAAGGACTGATGCTGAAGCTGCAATACTTTGGGTACCTAATGTGAGGTACAAGAATACACGGAAGAACTGTACAAAAAAGATCTTCACGACCCAGATAATCATGATGATGTGATCACTAATCTAGAGCCAGACATCCTGGAATGTGAAGTCAAGTGGGCCTTAGGAAGCATCACTACGAACAAAGCTAGTGGAGGTGATGGAATTCCAATTGAGCTGTTTCAAATCCTGAAAGATGATGCTGTGAAAGTGCTGCACTCAATCTGCCAGCAAATTTGGAAAACTCAGCAGTGGCCACAGGACTGGAAAAGGTCAGTTTTCATTCCAATCCCAAAGGCAATGCCAAAGAATGCTCCAACTACCACACAATTGCACTCATCTCACATGCTAGTAAAGTAATGCTCAAAATTCTCCAAGCCACACTTTAGCAATACGTGAACTGTGAACTCCCTGATGTTCAAGCTGGCTTTAGAAAAGGCAGAGGAACCAGAGATCAAATTGCCAACATCCGCTGGATCATGGAAAAAGCAAGAGAGTTCCAGAAAAACATCTACTTCTGCTTTATCGACTATGCCAAAGCCTTTGACTGTGTGGATCACAATAAACTGTGGAAAATTCTGAAAGAGATGGGAATACCAGACCACCTAACCTGCCTCTTGAGAAATCTGTATGCAGGTCAGGAAGCAACAGTTAGGACTGGACATGGAACAACAGACTGGTTCCAAATAGGAAAAGGAGTTCAGAAGCAGAGGCGTTACTTTGCCGACTAAGGTCCGTCTAGTCAAGGCTATGGTTTTTCCTGTGGTCATGTATGGATGTGAGAGTTGGACTGTGAAGAAGGCCGAGCGCCAAAGAATTGATGCTTTTGAACGGTGGTGTTGGAGAAGACTCTTGAGAGTCCCTTGGACTGCAAGGAGATCCAACCAGTCCATTCTAAAGGAGATCAGCCCTGGGATTTCTTCGGAAGGAATGATGGTAAAGCTGAAACTCCAGTACTTTGGCCACCTCATGCGAAGAGTTGACTCATTGGAAAAGACTCTGATGCTGGGAGGGATTGGGGGCAGGAGGAGAAGGGGACAACAAAGGATGAGATGGCTGGATGGCATCACGGACTCGATGAACGTAAGTTTGAGTGAACTCCAGGAGATGGTGATGAACAGGGAGGCCTGGCGTGCTGCGATTCATGGGGTCGCAAAGAGTCGGACACGACTGAGCAACTGAACTGAACTGAATGTGAGGAGCCGACTCATTGGAAACGACCGTGATACTGGGAAAGATTGAGGGCAGGAGGAGAAAGGGGTGTCAGAGGACGAGATTGTTGGATGGCATTACCAACTCAATGGACATGAGTCTGAGCAAACTCCAGGAGATAGTGAAGGACAGGGAAGCCTGGCATGCTGCAGTCCATGGGGTTGCAGAGTCCGATATGACTTAGTGACTGAACAATAACTGCAACAATAAACTGCAGCATTTTGAGAGCTCTGGATAACCTACAGCAAGTTTGATAGTAAAGTTTTTAGCATATCAGTGAAACTTCATAGAGAGAAGAGGGGACTTGCAATAGGAAAGAAAAGGAATCTAAGGCAAGCAAAGCTTGCAGTATAGTTTAATAAAAGTGCTCAAAGGATAACAGATAAAATTCTCAGACAGACTCCCCGATTTATCCTAGCCCTGGGAAGGATAATCTAGTACAGGAAGCTTTCCCCAACCCTCTTTTGTGTCCCCTGTGTATTCCTTGGGATTCCCCCTTTGCATCATCTCATGATGATCTTTTGCTCCTTGTCTAATTTCTCCATTAGACTAGGAGTCGTACAAGAGGGACTAGGTCTTCTATGCTATATTTGCAGGACTTTGCTCAAGCTGCTGCCTAGAAGGTGTTCGGTATGTGTTGGTGGATGGATGGATGGGTGGATAAGGGAGTGTAATCTAACCTCTTGGTTGTATAGATGAAGACTCTGGGGTTCAGAGGGGTCAAGTGATCTGCCAAAATCACAAAAACATCTTTGAACAGTATTGTAATATACCTCATCCTTTTGACTTGAACCATTTCTAACTAGTTAGATGTGCATAGTTTAGTTTCTTGTTCTCTGAGACTCTGACACAGTAAGGATAGCTGCTATTTATCAGCTCTGCCAGGTATGGCAGTTTGGCACTTGACTGTCAATCCTCCCAGCAACCATATAGAATAGAGGAATTATTTTCTTTATTTTTCTGATGAGGAAACTGAGGGGGCGGAGGCAAGGAAACGCCAAGGACAGAAATGATTGTGATATGAGGGTTTTCACTGACTTCCAAAATAAGAAGGAAAAAGAAGATTCAGAGGAAGTTAGGATGGGGCAAACCAGCCTGTGTGTCATTGGATGACTCTTTTGGGGCATGGTGCTCTTGATAACCATACCCTCCTTCAACTTCTGTTTTTAAATCCCTTTGAGCCTCAGTTCTCGCGAATAAAGTGGTGGTAATGATGTCTGTCATGAGAATAAAGTGTGAAATGTACAGAAAGCCCCAGGAGAATGTTTTGCTTGTTATATTTTCTCTCTTTTAAGTTTTAACTTTAGTTTCTGTGGTTTTTCAACTTCAGGAGATGAAGTTTCAGTGCATTATGACCCCATGATTGCAAAGCTGGTTGTGTGGGCTGCTGATCGCCAGGCAGCCTTGACGAAACTTAAGTACAGCCTTCGACAGTACAATGTGAGTGAGCTGGAGCCGTGTTAGTGACCGTGATGATCTCTGGATCTCTATAGCCAAGCGTGTCCGTTACGACTGGTTGACCTTTGTCCTTGTCAACTTATTTCTACCAGTTTCCCATATGTCACAACAAAATTATTTCACATTGGAGAATTTCCCATGGGTCAGAATAGAGTTTGAAGACTTCCTGATTTCTGCTAGAAAGGAAAGATTGCAGGACTAAAACTATTAGCATCAGCGTTAACCTCAGTGGGATTTGATGTGAAATTTCTATTTAACCTGTAGATAAGGCCAGCAACACAAGTGTGGCCAATCCTCTGATGTTATTTTCTGCCAAGGAAATTAATTATGTTCAGTTTTATCCATTTGAAAGAGTTTGCTGCTTTTCTGTAGCTATGCATTTCCTTGGTGCAGTAAGTCCCATACCATGCTGATTTAGTGTCATAGAAGGATTTCTTATTAACCCATGATATTCAAGTTACTATATTTCGTGAATTTGATCAAACCTCCAGTTTCTGTGGCTCCACCCACACTGGCCTCCTTGTGACTCCTTTGACACACCCAGCATGGAGCCACATGTTCCCTTTCTCCCTCCAGAATTTTCTTGCCCCTTGTGATTCCCTCCTCACCGCCCTCAGCCCTGCTCACCGTGATCCTCAGAGTCCTTCCCAGGCCTCCCCACAGGACCCTTTGCTCCTCTCTGTTCCTTTAGCCAGCCTTATTTTTTTTCATATCATCTGACATTATAGTAGATATTTATTTATAGATATTGTTATTTGTCCCTTGGTGTAAGCTTTGTGATGGCAAGGACTTTGTTTTGTTCCTTGCTGTGTCCCCAGTACTGGGGTCAGAGGCTGGGACCTAAAATGCTCTCAGTAAATGGCTATTAAATAAATGGATGAATGAGAAAATGAATGAATGAACCTAAGAGCTCAGACAGCTGGTTTTGTCCTAGATCCCATTTATTTGGTGGATTTGGGTTAATTCTGTACCTTTTCTTGTTTTTATATCAGTGTGTACAAGTTGAATTTTACTGTTCAGAGGAAGCTGTTTTCAGGTTATATAATCCTACCCCTCCCCTGTGTAGCAATCCTATTCCGTCTGCAGTCTTCCTTGTTCATGGGAGTGTTCTGAGAAGCAAGTCTTCAGTATCTTGTGCATAAATCTCATTTCAGTTTCTTAATGTTTACTTGCTTTCCTAAGTCAATTAAACATCTCCATACTACCTTCCCAACACCATTTCCTACATCCTGTTTATCATAGTGAATTAATGTAATGTGAAGTGCAAATGCATAATGATGGTGAAATGAATTTGTTTTGTTTTTCCTGAGAGTTAGTCATGGTCGAGAATACTTAGTAGAAAGAGCTGATGCCATAGAAATGTTTTCCTGAGTATGTTGTTTTCCCCACTCACTGGGGACATGGACATTTTTTCCTCCCTAGATTGTTGGACTGCACACCAACATTGACTTCCTCCTTAGCCTGTCTGGCCACCCAGAATTTGAAGCTGGGAACGTGCACACTGATTTCATCCCTCAACACCGCAAAGAACTGTTGCCTGACCGGAAGACCACAGCCAAGGAGTTTTTATGCCAGGCAGCTCTGGGCCTCATCCTCAAGGAGAAAGCTGTGTCTGATGTCTTCAAAATTCAGACACAAGGTATGGAATATTTTTCTATTTCTTCTGCTTTGCAAAATTTTATGAATAATCATTGAACATGCTTTTTTTTTTTTTTTTTTTGCCATGCTGCATGGCTAATAGGATCTCAATTCTCCAGCCAGGGATTGAAGCCAGGCCACAGCAGTGAAAGTCCAGAACCCTAACCACTAGGCAACCAGAAACTCCCAGTTTTCTTTCTTTTGTTGCCACTCCTGCCTCCCTTTTCTTCCTTCAGTGACTGACACCATCCTCTGCTAAAGTGTTTTGTAGTATCAAGTAAAGCTCTTTACATAATATGGATGCACCCAACAGCGTGCTTTAACCCATCACCTAAACAATGTAGAGATGGACTTATTTTCAAGAAAACACCAGTTCTCCACATCCTATGCTGTTATCCCTTACGACTTCTTTTTGCTTTGTTTTCTCTAATTCACTTTTTATTTCCTTCCAGCTTCTTTTATTCACCACTCCCTGCTTTGTTGTATCCTCCATACCTGCAGCAGCTTTCTTGGTCCTAGAGACAAGACAGAGCCCTGGAGATGCTCAGATTCCCTAAGTTACCCGTAATTTATTGTTGAGTTAGTTCTTCTGCTATTTTTTAAAAAATATGTATGTATTTATTTATTTGGCTGAGTCAGGTTTGAGTTGTGACACATGGGATCTTTCGTTGTGGTGCACGGACTCTCTAGTTGTGGCCCACAGGCTCCAGAGCTTGTGGGCTCAGCAGTTGCCACAGTGGGGCCTAGTTGCTCTGCGACGTGCGGGATCTTCGTTCCCTGACTAGGGATCAAACTTGAGTATCTTGCATTGCAGGGCAGATTCTGAACCACTAGACCACCAGGGAAGTCCCCTTCCTCTCTCTTTCTATTCTGAGATCAAATTTCTGACTAGCTAGATACCTAGGTATTTCATCATATCATGGAGTCTGGGACTATGACAGAGTCATCCTGGCTGCCATGTGTGTGTGCCCCCCTGCATCAGCATTCCCACTGAGTTGTTGCCCAGCATCTTCCTAACACCTCAGGAAGCTGGGAATTCATGATGAAAATTCATTAGTCAATTACAGTTTCAGTCAATTCTCCGTTAAGAAGTTCTTCCCACTTGGTTGAGCAAAATCTGAGCTCTCCCACATTTGCTCCGTAATATTTCCTCAGGCTACCTCTGATCTTTGAAGCAAACAGGAAAAAAAAAAACCCTGAATCCATTTATCCCTTCATTATTATTAGGATTATTATATTATTATAGGATCCTATTATTGGGATCTTTAATTTCTAGATTCATTCAAGAAAGTGATACTTAAAGCTTCCCTGGTGGCTGAGTGGTAAAGAACCTGCCTGCCAATTCAGGAGACACAGGTCCAATCCTTGATCCAAGAAGGTCCCACATGCTGTGAAACAGCTAAGCCTGTGCACCACAGCTATTGAGCCTGTGTGCTAGAGTCTGGGAGCCGCAGCTACTGAGCCCATGTGTTGCAACTACTGAAGCCCCTGCAGCCTAGAGCCCTGTGCTCCACAACAAGAGAAGCCACTGTGGTGAGAAGCCCGCCCACCGCAACTAGACGAGAAAAGCCCACACAGCAGTAAAGACCCAGAACAGCCATAAATGAATTAATAAGTAAAATTTTAAGTTATATTGAAAGCTTAAAATATATAGCTATATTTGGAGATCTGTGCTCTGTCCTCATTTTGTCCTTTTACATTAAGTAAATTCATCTACCTATACCCCATCCGGTATTCCTAAGCCTGGAATTAGCTGTTTTAGAATGGAGTGTCCTCTTACTCTCACTTTCCTTTTTAAATTAAAATTTATAAGCAGCCCAGAGAGGAGTTTCAGAATACATTGCTTCAATTTAGCTACTCCGTAGCTCCTGGAGATTATCTAACAGAGGGTGGACACACAAGTCTCTAGGGGAAGACCAGTAACAGAAGAACAGAAGAGGCCAGGTGAAAGAAAAGTAATGGGTAGTGAGGATTCGGGTGACCTGGAATGCATTTGCCCTGTCAAAACTGTGACCACTGTGCAGTTTATGCTGCCAGAGGTGGAAAGTTGAGGTTGTAAATATTCTGATTTTTCAAGAAAAACTGGGATTTTTTTCATGTAAAATTTCCTGAGATGTAAATAAATGTGTCTAAATTTAAAGCATTGCCTAGAATAAAGAAAACATATTTGAGCTGTCAGTATAGGACTTTTGTTTTATGTTTTCTTTTGTTAGTAGGCCTGATGTTCATAAATTTGTTGTTGAATTTTAAATTTTTTCTAGATCAATACTCTCCTTTTGCATCCAGCAGTGGAAGAAGACTGAATATCTGTTACTCTAGAAACATGACTCTTAGGGATGGTAAAAACAGTAAGTAATGTTTTATTAAAAAAGAAATGTGCTTCATAGAAATAGATCACATTTACTGGAAAAAAAAAAAGAATTCAGCCTGGCCATGATCAATTACATTTTTTAAGATCCCTAGCCTAAACATTAGAAGGAAGCATGCCAAAGTACTAGAATTGACTGGCTCTGGGTGGTAGAGTTAATGATATTTATTTTTCTTTTCACACTTGTTCTATATTTGGCAGATATTTTAAAAATAGGTCATAAAACATACATAGAAAAATGAAATAAAATATACAAATCATTAGGAAAATTACCATTGGATGCTGGGATTTGAGGCACTTCTTTCCCTCCTCTTCGTTGTACTTTCATGGCTCTGCCATTTTTCTTCTGTGAGTGTATATGACTTCTAAAGAAGAAAATAACCAAAACTTCTCCAGGGGAGGAGGATTGCCCACCCCACCACTCACCAGGCAGCATTAATGAGGGGGAGTCACTGTTAGACCCACTTATTGCTTATGAAACTGAGACAGGGGAGATGCAAGTAGCAGAACCAAGACTCACACTTAGTCTTTCTGGCCTTGACCGCTGTGCTGTTTCCACCACTTAAGTCAGCCAGGCCAGAAGCCATAGGCCTGAATCAGAGTAGAGTGATGGGAATGGACAGGAAGATGTGTAGAGCACAGGTCTTCAGGGGGAAGATCTTGGCAGCTCTGTGGTGACTACTGGGGGTGAAAAGCAGAGGAAGAGGATAAGGCAAGAATGACAAGTTATAAACCTGGATGATGAGAAAAACGGTGTCAGTCATGGAGTTCACAGGTCAGGAGGGAAGGCAGGTGGAAGGGGTAATGATTTGTTGGCCCCGTTAGGTTTATTTTAAGATGCCAGTGGAGGATCCTCCTGGGAATGACTAACCAGAGTTCTGGAGTAGAAAGGTCAGGCTGGAAACAGATTTGAGCTGGGAGCCTCAGAATGCTGGTTAATGTGTCAGGTGTAGGTGAAATGACTTTGGTCTGCATGCTCTACCCCACAAAATTTCCATCTCCAGGGTAGTCTTTAACCTATTCTCTAGTCACATAATGATATAAGTATATTTTGCATTATATTTGTATAGTCTGATATAGTTTATAAAGTGCTTTCACATTCATTTAATCATTTACATTCTCATACCCAGTTAATGGGTCAGAATGGATCAGAAAAGCAGGATTTTATTTTATTTTTTATTTTTTTTTAATTTATTTATTTTAATTGGAGGCTAATTACTTTATAGTATTATAGTGATTTTTGCCATACATTGACATGAATCAGCCATGGGTGTACACGTGTTCCCCATCCTGAACCCCCCTCCCACCTCCCTCCCCATCCCATCCCTCTGGGTCATCCCAGTGCACCAGCCCTGAGCACCCTGTCTCATGCATTGAACCTGGACTGGCAATCTGTTTCACATATGATAATATACATGTTTCAATGCTATTCTCTCAGATCATCCCACCCTCTCCTTTTCCCACAGAGTCCAAAAGACTGTTCTGTACATCTGTGTCTCTTTTGCTGTCTTGCATATAGGGTTATCATTACCATCTTTCTAAATTCTATATATACGTGTTAGTATACTGTATTGGTGTTTTTCTTTCTGGCTTACTTCACTCTGTATAATAGGCTCCAGTTCCATCCACCTCATTAGAACTGATTCAAATGTATTCTTTTTAATGACTGAGTAATATTCCATTGTGTATATGTACCACAGCTTTCTTATCCATTCGTCTGCTGATGGACATCTAGGTTGCTTCCATGTCTTGGCTATTATAAACAGTGCTCTGATGAACATTGGGGTACATGTGTCTCTTTCAACTCTGGTTTCCATGGTGTGTATGCCCAGCAGTGAGATTGCTGGGTCATATGGCAGTTCTATTTCCAGTTTTTTAAGAAATCTCCACACTGTTCTCCATAGTGGCTGTACTGGTTTGCATTCCCACCAACAATGTGAGAGGGTTCCCACACCCTCTCCAGCATTTATTGTTTGTAGATTTTTGGATCGCAGCCATTCTGACTGGCATGAGATGGTACTTCATTGTGGTTTTGATTTGCATTTCTCTGATAATGAGTGATGTTGAGCATCTTTTCATGTGTTTGTTAGCCATCTGTATGTCTTCTTTGGAGAAATGTCTGTTTAGTTCTTTGGCCCATTTTTTGATTGGGTCGTTTATTTTTCTGGAATTGAGCTGCAGAAGTTACTTGTATATTTTTGAGATTAATTCTTTGTCAGTTGCTTTGTTTGCTATTATTTTCTCCCATTCTGAAGGCTGTCTTTTCACCTTGCATATAGTTTCCTTCATTGTGCAAAAGCTTTTAAGTTTAATTAGGTCCCATTTGTTTATTTTTGCTTTTATTTCCAATACTCTGGGAGGTGGGTCATAGAAGATCCTGCTGTGGTTTATGTCAGAGAGTGTTTTGCCTATGTTTTCCTCTAGGAGTTTTATAGTTTCTGGTCTTATGTTTATTTTTCTGGAATTTAGTTGCAGGTGTTGCTTGTATATTTTTGAGATTAGCTCTTTGTCAGTTGCTTCATTTGCTATTATTTTCTCCCATTCTGAAGGCTGTCTTTTCACCTTGCTTATAGTTTCCTTTGTTGCACAGAAGATTTTAATTTTACTTAGATCCCATTTATTTATTTTTGCTTTTATTTCCAATATTCTGGGAGGTGAGTCATAGAGGATCTTGCTGTGGTTTATGTTGGAGAGTGTTTTCCCCTAGGAGTTTAATAGTTTCTGGTCTTACATTTAGATCTTTAATCCATTTTGAGTTTATTTTTATGTATGGTGTTAGAAGGTATTTTAGTTTCATTCTTTTACAAGTGGTTGACCAGTTTTCCCAGCACCACTTATTATAGAGATTGTCTTTATCCATTGTATATTCATGCCTCCTTTGTCAAGGATAAGGTGTCCATAGGTACGTGGATTTATTTCTGGGCTTTCTATTTTTTTCCATTGATCTATAATTCTGTCTTTGTGCCAGTACCATACGGTCTTGATGACTGTGGCTTTGTAGTAGAGCCTGAAGTCAGGCAGGTTGATCCCTCCAGTTCCATTCTTCTTTCTCAACATTGCTTTGGCTATTTGAGGTTTTTTGTATTTCCATACAGATTGTGAAATTATTTGATCTAGTTCTCTGAAAACTACCACTGATAGTTTGATAGGGATTGCGTTGAATCTATAGATTGCTTTGGGTATTATACTCATTTTCACTACATTGATTCTTCTGATCCATGAACATGGTATATTTCTCCATCTATTAGTGTCCTCTTTGATTTCTTTCACCAGTGTTTTACAGTTTTCTATATATAGGTCTTTAGTTTCTTTAAGTAGATATATTCCTAGGTATTTTATTTTTTTCATTGCAATGGTGAATGGAATTGTTTCTTTAATTTCTCTTTCTGTTTTCTCATTGTTAGTGTATAGGAATGCAAGAGAATTCTGTGTGCTGATTTTATATGCAGCAAATTTATTATATTCATTGATTAGCTCTAGTAATTTTCTGGTGAAATGTTTTCAGTTCAGTTCAGTTCAGTCACTCAGTCGTGTCCGACTCTTTGCGACCCCATAAAACACAGCATGCCAGGCCTCCCTGTTCATCATCATCTCTCGGAGTTCACTCAGACTCACGTCCATTGAGGCCGTGATGCCATTCAGCTATCTCATCCTCGGTCTTTAGCCTTCTTCACAGTCCAACTCTCACATCCATACATGACCACAGGAAAAACCATAGCCTTGACTAGACGGACCTTAGTCGGCAAAGTAATGTCTCTGCTTTTGAAAATGCTATCTATGTTGGACATAACTTTTCTTCCAAGGAGTAAGCGTCTTCTAATTTCATGGCTGCAGTCACCATCAGCAGTGATTTTGGAGCCCAAAAAAATAAAGTCTGACACTGTTTCCACTGTTTCCCCATCTATTTCCCATGAAGTGATGGGACCAGATGCCATGATCTTCGTTTTCTGAATGTTGAGCTTTAAGCCAACTTTTTTGCTCTGCTCTAGTAGTTTTCTGGTAGAGTCTTTAGGGTTTTCTATGTAGAGGATCATGTCATCTGCAAACAGTGAGAGTTTTACTTCTTCTTTTCCAGTCTGGATTCCTTTTATTTCTTTTTCTGCTCTGATTGCTGTGGCCAAAACTTCCGAAACTATGTTGAATAGTAGTGGTGAGAGTGGGCACCCTTGCCTTGTTCCTGACTTTAGGTGAAATGCTTTCAATTTTCACCATTGAGGATAATGTTTGCTGTGGGTTTGTCATACATATATAGCTTTTAAGAAAAGCAGGATTTTAAATGTCTTAGGATCACAGAGATGATCATACCACGGATGGCAGATTTGGGCCTTAAGCCAGAACTTCTCTTTCCCAATTAATTACATTTTCTACTATGACACTACAGCCTTTCTTGTTGAGGGGAAAATATCCAAAATATCCTATAACTGTAAAAGAGTTAAAACTTCAGTTTTAAACAAGAAAAGTCTGAAATTCACCTTTATTAAAACCTGATTTTTTTAATTTTTTTAAACTTTATTGTCAGGGAGTTAAAAGATGTTGATATCCCTAAAAACTAGTTTTCCTTAGGTTGAAAATGAGGTTTTTCAGAACCTCAGTTACTGAATAAATGTATGTCTTCTAACTTTTCTTCAATTTCCCCACTTTTTCCATAAAGATGTAGCCATAGCTGTAACATATAACCGTGATGGATCATATAGCATGCAGGTAAGCCTCCTTGGTTTTGTTCTACAGCTCAGAGCTGAATCTGATTTCTCTCATACTGAGTAGAGCACGTTTTCACTCTTTACTTTCTTTGAAGCCATTGATTAGGAGAATGTCATGAGCTTTTATTTCAGACCAATTTGGAAAAATTACCCCCTATACAGTTTCTGATTATTTACTCAGTTTGGCTGTAGTTTCCTTAAGAATAAAAACTTGGTTAAAACATAATGATAATATTTGAATAAGACACCTAAAAAGCCCCTAAATTATGTGAATATATTTATATCTAAAGCAGCAGTTCTAAATGTTTGGTCTCAAGACCTCTGTACACTCTTAAAAGTTATTGAGATTCCCCAAAGAGTATTTGTTTGTATTAGTTACATCTACTAATATTTACCATTTACAAAATTACACTGAGAAAAAAATTTGTTATTGTTTTAATGTATGTTTTTAAAATGTACATAATATGTAATTTGTCATTTTAACCATTTTTAAGCATACAATTAAATGGCATTAAACACATTCACATTGTTGTGCAACCATCACCACCATCCATCTGCAGAACTGTTCTCCTCCTGCAGAACTGAAATTCTGTCCCAATTAAGAGTAAAAGAGTCCACTCCCCCTTCTCCACCCACCCCTCCTGGGCCCTGGCAATCACCATTCTACTTTGTCTCTGCAAATTGAACTGCTCTAGGTACCTCATATAAGTGGAATCATTCAGCATTTACTCCTTTTGTAACTAGCTAATTTCACTTAGCATAATGTCTTTGAGGCCCTTCCATTGTTGTAGTATCCATCCAAATTCCCTTCCTTTTTAAGGCTGAATAATATTCTATTGTATGTATGTACTACACTTTATTTATCCAATCTAAATATATAGATGCATAGCAGACACTTGGGTTGCCTCCAGCTTTTGCCTATTATAAATAATGCTTCTGTTAACATCTGTATACAAGTATCTCTTTGAGACCCTATTTTCAATTATTTTAGGCATGTACCCAAAGAAGTAGAATTCCTGTATCATATGGTAATTCTCTTTTTAATTTTGGGGGGAACTACCATACTCTTCCATAGTGTCCATACCATTCTACATTCCCATCAGCAGTGCACAAAAAATCCAATTTATCCACATCCTTCCTTGCCAACACTTATATTCTAGCTACTTTGTTTTGTTGTTGTTTTTATTAAAAACAAAAAAGCCCTAAGGTATGGAAGTAGTATCTTACTATGGTTTTGATTTGTATTTCCATAATGACTAAAGATGTTAAGCATCTTTTCACGTGCTAATTGCCTATTTGTTTATCTTCTTTAGAGAAATATCTATTCAAGTTATTTGCCTTTCTAAAAAAATCTGGCTGGGTTTTTGTTGTTGAGTTGCAGGATAAACTGAGAAAAGATTATCACCAAGCACACATTCCATTAGCCATCAGAGTACTATCATTATCATGTGTCCTACAATCTCTAGAAAATTCCACTGTATTCTTGTAAGAGAATGAGAGTAGAAAAAAGACAATATTATGTTATTAAGAAATTGTTTGACTTTGTGGAACTCCTTAAGGGGCTTGGGGCACTCCAAGGGATCCACAGGTCATACTTGGAGGCTTTTTAGTCAAAATTTTTGTGATAGACCTCAATTTTTAAAAATCCATTACACTGGCAAAATAAAATGCCAAAGGATTAAGAAACAATGTGAGAACTCAACCAAATTCCTATAGTAAGTATAAAATTCAGAGAATAGAATAAATCATTTTTCCTATGAGCTAAGAGATTTCAAATCCAGCAAAATGCATTTATCAGTGATGCTCTTTAGATTCCCCAATACTTTGAGACACATTGGTTTCCTCTCTGTGATTCAGACAAATGATGGGAAATCAACTTAAGTATATGAGTTGCAATTAATATTGGTACCTCTGGTTTAGGGACCCTTTCTTATCCCTTGGTAAATGGTAAAGTAAATTGCAGATTTGTTCTGATCTGCTCATGGAACTACCTTCACAAATTTAGAATGCGCTTCTATACATCTTTAAACAAAACTGTTCCCAGTCTAACCTTTATATCCTGAGAATTCCACAGACGTTCAGATGGCTGTCTTAGTAGGTTACAAAGCAGAGTGAAATGTCATATTTAACTTAGGATAGATGAGAACCATGTATAAATACTGCAGTGTGACCTATTTCACTGTTATTATATATATATAAATATATATAATATATTTGAAAAGAATAGCCACAGGACTCTGACTCTAACAGGGGAATTGAAAAATAAAGAAGATTTAAATGAATTTTATGTGTATAGGGGAAATTTTTTCTTGTGTATATAAATGAGAAAACATCCTTTAGAATAGCATGATTTCATGTCCTTTTGTCAGCTACTTTGAAAAGATTAAGTGTGAAATCTATTCTTTGGTACTCTGTCTCTCAGAGTGAGAAAACTGTGCTCAATCTCCAGCTAACTTATCTTCTTAAATCATAACTGAAAACCCATAAATTCAATTTCCATGTTGGTGAGATAAAAGAAATCAATCTAATTATGAGATTCTGGCATTATTCATCACTAACTTTTGCACAGTAAAAATCAATTTGACTTTGGATACTCAGAGATGAGTATTAACATATAATATACTCAACTGAATTTTAATAATTTTTCTTACTTTGATTTGTATTTCTATTTCACTTTCTTATTACTATTCTTAAAGGAACCTTTATCTGTAGCATTATGGTGCTACTGTAGATATATTACGTAACTATTTTTTTTTCTTTTAATTATCTTACTGCTGCTTCTTTCTAGACTATTTTGTTTATAAATCTTAGGAAATTTCCTGCATGATTTAAAAAAATGTTTTTACCTGTTTCCTTTTGAAACTATTAACAGTAAAGAATTGATTTTGATTTTAATTCTGTAAGGTTGTTCTTTTACTTTAAGAATCTTAATTTTCTGTTTTTTCAGATTGAAGATAAAACTTTCCATGTCCTTGGTGATCTTTGCAGTGAGGAAGACTGCACTTATCTGAAATCTTCTGTTAATGGAGTTGCTAGTAAAACTAAGCTAATTATCCTGGAAAACACTATTTACCTATTTTCCATGGTAATGTCTTTATAGTGTTTTATAATAACACAATTGGAGTTTGGGAGAAAATTGCTTGACCAGAAGTATTCCACTGGGAAATTAGAAAGAGCCTGTTTTGGAACTTCCCTGGCAGCCCAGTGGTTAAGACTCTGTGCTTCCATTGCAGGGGGCATGATTTTAATCTCTAGTCAGAGATCCTGCATGCCACTCAGTGCAGTCAGGGGTATGAGGGCGAACAGCACATCCTTTTTCCTTCTCTCACTGCTGTGAATTTTTGTCTATCCCCCTTTCAGTCTGAATCTTTGTCACATTTCTACTTCTCTATTTCTCCATTCACCCCATTTGTTCTCCCAGATTCTTACTGACAGACACATATCCGTTTCTTCCTTTAATTCTCAAATACCCTAAACACTTCCCCCAACCACTGTCCTCCTGGCACTGGGAATCGTGGAGACTTGGGAGGAGGTGACCATTGTGAGAGGAGTCTGTGGACCAGATGTTCCTTGCAGGGGAGGTGCATGTGGGTTAGTGGTGGTCTCTTGGCAGTTGAAGGCTGGTTGAGGTAGGCTTGGCATGGATATGATGACTAGGAGCTTGTTAGGAGACCTTAGCATTCTGCGTGGGCAAAGATAGGAAGTGGATTATCAAATTTCCTGTGACCTCTTCAGAGCCTTCTCACACTTGAGAACCATCTTCCAGACCAGAGTCCCTTGTGATGAGATGCCTTCAGTATTCCAGTAATTAAACTGTATATTTGGAGTCAAGGATGATCTCATTTTACAAGACATTGCTTTCCATAGTCTATGTGCTATAACAGTATATAATGGCAGAGGCAGTAGAGTGGATTGGTGAAGAGCATGAGTTCTGGTTTGTGACATTGTACAGGAGGTAGTGATCAAGAACATCCCCAAGAAAAAGAAATGCAAAAAGGCAAAATGGTTGTCTGAGGAGGCCTTACAAATAGCTATGAAAAGAAGAGAAGCGAAAAGCAAAGTAGAAAAGAAAAGATATACCCATTTGAATGCAGAGTTCCAAAGAATAGCAAGGAGAGATAAGAAAGCCTTCCTCAGTGATCAATGCAAAGAATAGAGGAAAACAATAGAATGGGAAAGGCTAGAGATCTCTTCAAGAAAATTAGAGATACTAAGGAAACATTTCATGCAAAGATGGGCACAATAAAGGACAGAAATGGTATAGGCCTCACAGACACAGAAGATATTAAGAGGTGGCAAGAATACACAGAAGAACTATACAAAAAAGACCTTCACAACCCAGATAATCACGATGGTACAATCACTCACCTAGAGCCAGACATCCTGGAATGTGAAGTCAAGTGGGCCTTAGGAAGCATCACTACGAGCAAAGCTAGTGGAGGTGATGGAATTCCAGTTGAGGTATTTCAAATCCTCAAAGATGATGCTGTGAAAGTGCCACATTCAATATGTCAGCAAATTTGGAAAATTCAGCAGTGGCCACAGGACTGGAAAAAGTCAGTTTTCATTCCAATCCCAAACAGAGGTAATGCCAAAGAATGCTCAAACTACCACACAATTGCACTCATCTTACATGCTAACAAAGTGATGCTGAAAATTCTCCAAGCCAGGCTTCAACAGTACATGATCTGTGAACTTCCAGATGTTCAAGCAGGATTTAGAAAAGGCAGAGGAACCAGAGATCAAATTGCCAGCATCCGTTGGATCATCAAAAAAGCAAGAGAGTTCCAGAAAAAGATATTCTTCTGCTTCACTGACTATGCCAAAGCCTTTGACTGTGTGGATCACAACAAACTGGAAATTCTTAAAGAGATGGGAATACCAGATCACCTGACCTGCCTCCTGAGAAATCTGTATACAGGTGAGGTAGCAACAGTTAGAACTGGACATGGAACAACAGACTGGTTCCAAATAGGAAAAGGAGTACTTCAAGGCTGTATATTGTCACCCTGCTTATTTAACTTATATGCAGAGTACATCATGAGAAATGCTGGGCTGGATGAAGCACAAGCTGGAATCTGTCTCTTATACACATCTAGATGTGTATAAGAGACAGGTATGCATGTGCGTATGTGGGAGAGACAGAGAAAGAACAGTACTGAGCGGGTGAGCTTGAAAGCTGAGCTTTCAAGTCTGTTGTGACACCACTGACCAGATATTAGTTGAAAGAAGAAAACTGGATGACCCAGATGTGATTCTGGTCTTTGAAAACAAGCTATTTATGTAATTCGTGCCAAGCAGGGCGGTAAGAGGCTAGGAGATGTGTGTGATCTACTGATGTTTATAATGGTGTAGATAAAGATTTGTTTAAATCAAAGTTATTATCTTAGACCCGAGTGTCAGTTGACCACCAGGAGCTCCTTGAGACTCCTGAGGCCCACATAGTGACCCCCACTCACGGTCTTCCCCTCCCCCAGTTTTCAGAAGCCAGAGGATGCCTGCTGCATCTTGCACTGTAGTGCAAACAGATCCCCGCAAAGAGAGAGGAAGATAAAATGAATTTAAATTCCAAAGGGGTTCCAGTGCTGGTTTCCTAGTCCCCGAGTCAGCAATGTGTTTGTGAAAATTCAGCCTTTTTGTCTCCCAGTAAAAAGGAGCTAAATCTACATCGGTGGCCCAGTCTCGGGTTGCTATTCTTTGCATTTTCTATTCGAGTGAATGAGAGTGAATGAAGTGGCCGGGACCCTTCATTTGATCTACTCAATTGCATAAAGTGACAGAATTCTAATATATTTGTTTAATGCTCTTCAATGGGCTTTCACTTTTTTTGCTTGCAAATGAAGCAAAGTTTCATCCCCCTTTAACACCGGGACATATTTCATAACTCAGGCCGTGGTTTGAAGTGATCTTGAGAGGAGTTTTAGATTCAAAAAGTGGGAAATAAAGAAACAGATGTGAAGTTATTGTAAATTCCTAGAGTGGGCTCTGGGGCTATNTCTATCAGATCTAGGCCCTTAAATCTATTTCTCACTTCCACTGTATAATCATAAGGGATTTGATTTAGGTCATACCTGAATGGTCTAGCAGTTTTCCCTACTTTCTTCAATTTGAGTCTGAATTTGGTGATAAGGAGTTCATGATCTGAGCCACAGTCAGCTCCTGGTCTTGTTTTTGTTGACTGTATAGAGTTTCTCCATCTTTGGCTGCATAGAATATAATCAATCTGATTTCGGTGTTGACCATCTGGTGATGTCCATGTGTAGAGTCTTCTCTTGTGTTGTTGGAAGAGGGTGTTTGCTATGACCAGTGCATTTTCTTGGTAAAACTCTATTAGTCTTTGCCCTGCTTCATTCCGCATTCCAAGGCCAAATTTGCCTGTTACTCCACGTGTTTCTTGACTTCCTACTTTAGCATTCCAGTCCCCTATAATGAAAAGGACATGTTTTTTGGGTGTTAGTTCTAAAAGGTAGGTCTTCATAAAACTGTTCAACTTCAGCTTCTTCAGCGATACTGGTCAGGGCATAGACTTGGATAACTGTGATACTGAATGATTTGCCTTGGAGATGAACAGAGATCATTCTGTCATTTTTGAGATTGCATCCAAGTACTGCATTTCAGACTCTTCTGTTGACCATGATGGCTACTCCGTTTCTTCTGAGGGATTCCTGCCCGCAGTAGTAGATATAATGGTCATCTGAGTTAAATTCACCCATTCCAGTCCATTTTAGTTCGCTGATTCCTAGAATGTCAATGTTCACTCTTGCCATCTCTTGTTTGACCACTTCCAATTTGCCTTGATTCATGGATGTGACATTCCAGGTTCCTACGCATATTGCTCTTTACAGCATCGGACCTTGCTTCTATCTCCAGTCACATCCACAACTGGGTATTGTTTTTGCTTTGGCTCCATCCCTTCATTCTTTCTGGAGTTATTTCTCCACTGGTCTCCAGTAGCATATTGGGCACCTAATGACCTGGGGAGTTCCTCTTTCAGTATCCTATCATTTTGCCTTTTCATACTGTTCATGGAGTTCTCAAGGCAAGAATACTGAAGTGGTTTGCCATTCCCTTCTCCAGTGGACCACATTCTGTCAGCCCTCTCCACCATGACCTGCCCGTCTTGGGTGGCCCCACAGGGCATGGCTTAGTTTCACTGATTTAGACAAGGCTGTGGTCCTAGTGTGATTAGATTGACTAGTTTTCTGTGAGTATGTTTTCAGTGTGTCTGCCCTCTGATGCCCTCTTGCAACACCTACCATCTTACTTTCTCTTACTTTGGGCATGGAGTATCTGTTCACGGCTGCTCTAGCAAAGCACAGCTGCTGCTCCTTACCTTGGATGAGGGGTATCTCCTTACCGCCACCCTTCTTGACTTTCAACGTGGGATAGCTCCTCAGACAGCACAGAGGAAAGAAATACAGAGTACAGACTCATCTGAAAAGCCCCTGCTGCTGGGAAAGATTGAAGGCGGGAGGAGAAGGGGTCAACAAAGGATGAGATGGCTGGATGATGTCACCAACTCAATGGACATGAGTTTGAATAAACTCCAGGTTGGTGATGGACAGAGAGGCCTGGCATGCTGCAGTCCATGGGGTCACAAAGAGTTGGACACGACTGAGCAACTGAACTGAACAGAGAAAAAGCTTCAACATTACGTGAACCGTGACCTTCCAGATGTCCAAGCTGGATTTAGAAAAAGCAGAGGAACCAGAGAGCAAATTGCCAACTTCCACTGGATCATTGAAAAAGCAAGAGAATACCAGAAAAACATACTTCTGCTTTATTGATTACACCAAATCCTTTGAGTGTGTAGATCACAACAAACTGTGGAAAATTCTACAAAAGATGTGACTACCAGACCACCTTACCTGCCTCCTGAGAAATCTGTATGCAGGTCAAGAATCAATAATTAGAAACAGATATAGAACAACAGACTGGTTCCAAATTGGGAAAGGAGTACGTCAAGGCCATATATTGTCACCCTGCTTATTTAACTTATATGCAGAGTACATCATGAGAAACGCTGGGCTGGATGAAGCACAGGCTGGAATCAAGATTGCCGGGAGAAATATCAATAACTTCAAATATGCAGATGATGCCACCCTTATGGCAGAAAGTAAAGAAGAACTAGAGAGCCTCTTGATGAAAGTGAAAGAGAAGAGTAAAAAAGCTGGTTTAGAATTCAGCATTCAAAAAATGAAGATCATGACATCCTGTCCCATCACTTCATGGCAAATAGATGGAGAAACAATGAGAAAAGTGACAGACTTTATTTTCTTGGGCTCCAAAACCACTGCAGATGGTGACTGCAGCCAGGAAATTAAAAGACTTGATCGTTGGAAGAAAATCTATGACCAACCTAGAAAGCATATTAAAAAGCAGAGACATTACTTTGCCAACAAAGGTCTGTCTAGTCAAAGCTACAGTTTTTCCTGTGGTCATGTATGGATGTGAGAGTTGGACTATAAAGAAAGCTGAGTGCCAAAGAATTGATGCTTTTGAACTGTGGTGTTGGAGAACACTCTTGAGAGTCCCTTGGACTGCAAGGAGATCCAACCAGTCCATCCTAAAGGAGATCAGTCCTGAATATTCATTGGAAGGACTGATGCTGAAGCTGAAACTCCAATACTTTGGCCACCTGATGCAAAGAAGTGACTCCTTGGAAAAGACCCTGATGCTGGGAAAGATTGAAGATGGGAGGAGAAGACGGCAACAGAGGATGAGATGGTTGGATGGCATCACTGACTTGGACATGAGTTTGAGCAGGCCAGGAAGCCTGGCCTGCTGAAGTCCATGGGGTCGCATAGAGTCAGACATGACTGAACAACTGAACTGAACAGAGGAAAGGCATTTACCTGATAAATAAACAGATGCCCTGAGAACCCTCTGGCAAGAAGCTCTGTGATTAGTCTTTGTGACCTCAAGAGTGTACGTCCCCTAGATTAAAAAAGACTGATTCTGAACTCCAGGACTACCAGTTCTTGCTAAGAGCACAGCCTGCTAAGGAAAGTGCTATTTAGGCAAGATGCCAAAGGGACTTGGAAACAGTCCACCTCTAGACATTTCTCTGAAGTGAATGACCACTTGCAACAAGTATGATCTGGGGGTTTATTTAATATGTTTAGTGTGAAGATTCCTAGGTTCTGTTCTGAACCAGTTGAGCTGAAGTCTTTAGGAAGAGGGACCTAGGAAACCTCGACAAGCAGCCTACATGTTCCTTAAGCGCAGTTAACATGGGAGAAATACTCTCTAGGCAACCTCGTTTCTACGCTTGGGGGGTCTAGATGAAGCATCGGAAGCTTCGTCTTTTGCCCACAGGTCCTTCACTGAGGCTTCATGTTACGCCCTTGGATTTTGTAAATGTCGCAGATAATTATGTATGGCATCACGGTGCCATTTATTAAAATAGCATAGTTTGTGTGGACATCTATATCACTCAGTCTCCCCTGTTGCAAGCCTGTTAAGGATTTTAATTTAGAAAGCAGTGCTTAGAAATAAAGTATCTCCCTTGCTGGTCTGGAATGAGACCCAGTTATACATCACGATAAAAATTACGCTGTTTCTGTTTTTCCTTTGTGACCTAACTGCCAGAAGCTCACCAGTTAATTTAAAGTTTAATCACAGTCATGTTGAACTTTGCAATTAAAAGAAGGATTTTCATTATAAAATTTTTATTAAAGTAAAATTCTCATTTTTGTTGATTCTGAACTTTTCATATTTTAAAATGTCATTGTGCTTTTGTAATAAACTGTTCAAGTCTAAATCTTGGACAAGCCTTTTTATAAGTATAATAACTTAGGCCAGAAAGGCCAGTTATTTCCTTTTTATATTTTAAGCTTGGTTAGGTGGCCTGGTATTCCCATCTCTTTCAGAATTTTCCACAGTTTATTGTGATCCACACAGTCAAAGGCTTTGGCATAGTCAATAAAGTAGAAGTAGATGTTTTTCTGGAACTCTCTTGCTTTTTCCAGGATCCAGNNNNCATGTCCAGTTCTAACTGTTGCTTCCTGGTCTGCGTACATATTTCTTGAGAGGCAAGAAAGGTGGTCCGGTATTCCCATCTCTTTCAGAATTTTCCACAGTTTATTGTGATCCACACAGTCAAAGGCTTTGGCATAGTCAATAAAGCAGAAGTAGATGTTTTTCTGGAACTCTCTTGCTTTTTCCATGATCCAGCGGATGTTGGCAATTTGACCTCTGGTTCCTCTGCCTTTTCTAAAACCAGCTTGAACATCTGGAAGTTCACAGTCCACGTATTGCTAAAGCCTGGCTTAGAGAATTTATATAAAGATATTGACAATGAACATTATTTAGGAAAAGATAATTGATTGACTGTAACAGAATGCTTAAGGGCTTCCCTGGTGGCTCAGTGATAAAGACTCTGCCTGCACTGCAGGAGATGTGGGTTCAATTCCTGGGTTGGGAAGAGCCCCTGGAGAACAAAATGGCTATTCCTTCTGATATTTTTGCCTAGGAAATCCCATGGACAGAGGAACCTGGGATGTTACAGTCCAAGGGGCCACAAAATTTGGAAACTCTAGAGGCAAGGAAGAATTCTCCTCTGCAAGTTTCAGAGGCAGCATGTTCCTGCCAACACCTTGATATCATAGGTTGCTTTCAAAACTGTAAGACAATACATTTCTGTTTTTTTAAGCCACTTGATGTGTGGTAATGTGTAACAGGTAGCACTATAAGTATAAGTTATACATAAAAGCAGTAAAGAGAGGATATGACAGGGATAGAGTAGTAATGAATGATGGGGAATGGGATAGGATAAATGGATGCAAATATTAACACTGCTGAAAATTTGCCCAGATGAACATAGTTGCCTAAGGACAAATTATGAAATTTGAAATTTTGAAGTAGGGGCCTTAATTAATGATGACAAAACACAAGGCATTGGAGGAGGGTGTGAAATGAAAAGAAAGGAAAATGTTAATATTAATAAAATAGGTTAGAATGATAAAAAGGGGAGAATAGAGCAAAAGTCAGTGATTCAGATACTAAAGATTTTACTGATAGAAAGGGATGACTGGAAATTCTAAAGATTATTCATTTGGGAAGAATAAGTTACCGTATATTTTGATACGATCTGTTTCACAAGAGCAATAGTTTAAGTAAGAAAGAAGATAAATTACATGGAGCCAGCAGTAGTGAGTATATTAAGGCACTGCATAACAGGGTATTGCAAAGAAGCTATCTTCAGTAGATTACAGGAGAAACTTTGTCTTCTGAGGATAGCAAGTCTTCAGTTAAATCAAGCAACTTATGTGGTTAGGAAGACTTTGGTATTTTGAGTTCTAGGGATCATTGTGGAATGATTTGGAAAGTTCTGAAAGATTGGAGATTGGATATGAGCAAAACAGCGTGTGGACATGACAACTGTTACTGGTGACCTGGAAATCTTTCCCTTTTGTAGATGATTGAGTCCTCTATGTCTTGACAGGTTTACCTCATTTCATAAGAGATTCAACTAGAAAAATAGTCATCAATCCAGAATACTTAGTTGGATATAATGGGTCCTGTTGGAGATTGCATCTTTCTTCAGTCAGAGATAATTCTGATAATGAGAATGTATGACTCAGGATACAGCTTTTTCACCACAGTGTGGTTTGAAAGCCTGAAGGGGTAGGGAGATAAAAACTCTGAGGGTATTTTTTGTTGTTGTTGAAAAAGTCAGTTTCCTAAGAGTAACATGAGATGTCAACATAGAAACTCATGCTTAAATCTTGACCGTATAATATCTTTGAGCTGCCTTCCCAATGGGGTAAGCCTATCCAATATAGACATTCAAAATTCCATATACTCTTGTACAAAGCAGCTATTTACAAATATTTGTAAGATCATGTTATCAATGCCTCAAGACGTCTCCCCTACCCACACCAAACAAACACATGTACAAATACACAATTTAATTTCCAGGTTCTAAAGCAGCATCCAGTTTTTGCTAGGAAGATTTTTTTTTTAATAAATGAATAAAACACACCATGATGAAATTGCTCATGTACTTGAAAGAATGCAAGATAGATTTGGAGGCTTCAAAGTCTTTGCTTATTTTGGTAGATGGTAGATATGAGGGTCATTATAGATGAATATAAATAAAAAGTTAATGTGATTTGGTGTAGAGGTTGTTTGCTAAATCTATGAATTGAAAGCAGAATATTTAAATATGTAATAGTAGAAAGGAAGGGAGAATAGATATAGAGAACAATGGAAGTACTGAAATGCTTCATATTAGATAACCAAGAACTCTGATAACTTAGAGCTAGACTTTTGACTTCCTGAGCCTCAGTTTCTGGAACTCTAAAGTGAACACAATACAGATTTATTGGCTCGTAGGTTGAGGATTGGGCTTCCCTGATAGCTCAGCTGGTAAAAAAATCCCCCTGCAAAGCAGGAGACCCTGGTTCGATTCCTGGGACAGGAAGATCCCACAGAGAAGGGATAAGCTATCTACTCCAGCAATTTTGGGCTTCCCTGGTGGCTCAGATGGTAAAGAATCTGTCTCCAGTGTGGAAGACCTGGCTTTGATCCCTGGATTGGGAAGATCCTCTGGAGAAGGGCATGTGACCCACAGCAGTATTCTTGTCTGGAGAATCCCCATGGACAGAGGAACCTGGCGGTCTACAGTCCATGGGGTCAAAAAGAGTTGGACATGACTGAGTGACTAAGCACAGGACAGCACAGCATGAGGACTAGAGGTTGCATGAATCCTGAGACCTAACTTATCATTGAGTGGTTTCCAAAAATATCTGAAAGCTTACAAGCTAAATCAAATAGGCACAATCACTACTTAGATTAATGATTGACTTATTTGACTGAAAAGGTCGTAATCTCAATAAGCGTGACAAAATTTTTCTCAAAAATAGAAGTGTCTATCCAGTAAAATTGAAATATATAGTTGGTCTTAACTGATGAATATGAAAATAGATTAAAGAAGATAAACAAATGAGAGTGTCATGAGACAACTGGCAAATCTATTCAAAATGTTTGCTCATCACTCAACCTAAATTGGAACAATAATTTATTCCTGCAAAAAGACTAAATACAGCATATATTGCCCAACTACAGAACAGGGTAACAATTTCTTAAGTTGATTCTACTGTAATGGTACCAGACCACCTGACCTGCCTCTTGAGAAATCTGCATGCAGGTCAGGAAGCAACAGTTAGGACTGGACATGGAACAACAGACTGGTTCCAAATAGGAAAAGGAGTCCGTCAAGGCTGTATATTGTCACCCTGCTTATTTAACTTCTGTGCAGAGTACACCGTGAGAAACGCTGGACTGGAAGAAACACAAGCTGGAATCAAGATTGCTGGGAGAAATATCAATAACCTCAGATATGCAGATGACACCACCCTTATGGCAGAATGTGAAGGGGAACTAAAAAGCCTCTTGATGAAAGTGAAAGAGGAGAGTGAAAAAGTTGGCTTAAAGCTCAACATTCAGAAAACGAAGATCATGGCATCTGATCACTTCATGGGAAATAGATGGGGAAACAGTGGAAACAATGTCAGACTTTATTTTTTGGAGCTCCAAAATCACTGCACATGGTGACTGCAACCATGAAATTAAAAGACACTTACTCCTTGGAAGAAAAGTTATGACCAACCTAGATAGCATATTCAAAAGCAGAGACATTGCTTCGCCGACTAAGGTCTGTCTAGTCAAGGCTATGGTTTTTCCTTTGGTCATGTATGGATGTGAGAGTTGGACGGTGAAGAAGGCTGAGAGCCAAAGAATTGATGAGTTTGAACTGTGGTGTTGGAGAAGACTCTTGAGAGTCCCTTGGACTGCAAGGAGATCCAACCAGTCCATTTTGAAGGAGGTCAGCGCTGGGATTTCTTTGGAAGGAATGATGCTAAAGCTGAAACTCCAGTACTTTGACCACCTCACGTGAAGAGTTGACTCATTAGAAAAGACTCTGATGCTGGGAGGGATTGGGGGCAGGAGGAGAAGGGGACGACAGAGGATCAGATGGCTGGATGGCATCACTGATTTGATGGACTTGACTCTGAGTGAACTCCAAGAGTTGGTGATGGACAGGGAGGCCTGGCGTGCTGCGATTCATGGGATCGCAAAGAGTCAGACGTGACTGAGCGACTGAACGCAACTGAACTGAACTGTAATGATAACACAGAGCAAAGGAGGTGATGCAACTATAGTTTTAAAATATATTCTAGCAGAGTTCTTGCAAGTTAAAAATATAGCCTCATCCAAAATAAGGAATGAGACTAGAATTCCCAAAAGGTAAGGTCATGAGAGTCATTTTGGCACATCAGGATATATGGATTTTATCCACTCAAGAATGGATTCCCTAAGGCCATATACATCCTAGTGTGAAAAAACATTTGCCTGAAAAATATTTAAAATTTTTAAATTAGAAATAATCTAGCATGTTATCAATTGATTTTAAACATTGGTGATAATATATAATTTATTTTTATTTATATTTTGATTTTTTATTTTGAAACTATCTTCTGTACTCATTCACATGCAGCTCTTCCAGTCTTTGTTAAGAACAGTTTTTATTCTTTTTAAAAATTAACCTACAAGAATCATTATTTATTTGCTAAATGGGCTTGATTTCTATTTATAACATATCCATTAAAATTGTTCATGTATTTCCACATTTTGAAGAAATGATCTCAACTATGAGAGGAAAAATTCAGTGAGATACCACCTCACACCAGTCAGAATGATCATCATTAGAAAATATACAAGCAATAAATGATAGAGAGGATGTAGAGAAAAAGGAACCCTACTACTACTGTGTTGGAGGGAATGTAAGTTGGTACAGACAGTAGGGAGAAGAGTATGGTTGCAAAGAGTTAGACACAACTGAACACAGGCACACACACACACACACAAATGCACATACACAGAAGTTCCTTAAAAAAAAAAAAAAAACTAAAATTAAACTACCATATAACCCTGGGCAAGTATCTGAAGAAAAGCATGCTTTGAAAGGACCCATGCACCTCATGAAGTGCTATTTACAATAGCCAAGACAGGTAAGCAGCCTAAATGCCCGTTAACAGAAAAATGGATACAGACGTGATAGTGATAGCGAAGTTGCTCAGTCGTGTCCAACTCTTTGCAACCCCATGGACTGTAGCCTACCAGGCTCCTCTGTCCATGGGATTTTCCAGGCAAGAGTACTGGAGTGGGTTGCTATTTCCTTCTTCAGAGGATCTTCCTGACCCAGGGATCAAATCCAGGTCTCCCACACTGTAGGAAGATGCTTTACCATCTGAGCCACCAGGGAAGTACATGTAGATAATGGAATACTAGCCATTAAAAAGAATGAAATAATGCCATTTGCAGCAACATGGGTGGAACTGGAAATTATCATATTAAGCAAAGTCAGACAAAGACAAACATCATATGATAATGTTTATATGCAGAATCTTAAAAAAAAAGTACATGAGCTTATTTGAAACAGATTCACAGACTTAGAGAACAGATTTATGATTACCATTGGGCACTGGTGGATGAGGGATAGGGAGTTTGGGAGTCTGGGATGGACGTGTACACACTGCTATATTTAAAATAGATAACCAACAAGGACCTACTGTATAGCATAGGGAACTCAGCCCAATACTCTGTAGTAGCCTATATGGATAAATATTTTGAAAAAGGTTAGATATGTGTATATATATATATAACTGAATAATTTTGCCATTCATCTGGAACTGACACACCATTTTTAATCAACTGTACTCCAATATAAATTAAAAATTTAGAAAGGGCATCTCCTTTCATTAATTTTGTTTGATCTGTTTAACCACATGAAAACATAATTATCATACCTCTGTGTTTTTTTTTATCAACTTTGAATCACCTTCCACTACAGTGATATCTATTTTGCTTAACTATTGTCTTTAGATATTTTAAGTTAGTTTATTACATTATTTTAGAATTAGTTTACCCAAACTGTGACTTTATACTGTATTTAAACATAGTATTCAAAGTATTAGCTCATTATTTTTTATTTTGTGTGTAAGGATTAGAGTGTACAGATGTCTGAAAAAAATTCAGTCTTAATAGTCTTGCTTCCATATATAGAAAATTATTCCTAAACTGATGACTGAACTTCAAATATATTTTTGCTTATTTCACATGCAGGTCAGGAAGCAACAGTTAGGACTGGACATGGAACAACAGACTGGTTCCAAATAGGAAAAGGAGTCCGTCAAGGCTGTATATTGTCACCCTGCTTATTTAACTTATATGAAGAGTACATCATGAGAAATGCTGGACTGGAAGAAACACAAGCTGGAATCAAGATTGCCGGGAGAAATATCAATAACCTCAGATATGCAGATGACACCACCCTTATGGCAGAAAGTGAAGAGGAGCTAAAAGGCCTCTTGATGAAAGTGAAAGAGGAGAGTGAAAAAGTTGGCTTAAAGCTCAACATTCAGAAAACGAAGATCATGGCATCTGGTCCCATCACTTCATGGGAAATAGATGGGGAAACAGTGGAAACAGTGCCAGACTTTATTTTTTTGGGCTCCAAAATCACTGCTGATGGTGACTGCAGCCATGAAATTAGAAGACGCTTACTCCTTGGAAGAAAAGTTATGTCCAACCTAGATAGCATTTTCAAAAGCAGAGACATTACTTTGCCGACTAAGGTCCGTCTAGTCAAGGCTATGGTTTTTCCTGTGGTCATGTATGGATGTGAGAGTTGGACTGTGAAGAAGGCTGATCGCCGAAGAATTGATGCTTTTGAAGTAAGTTATGTCCAACCTAGATAGCATTTTCAAAAGCAGAGACATTACTTTGCCGACTAAGGTCCGTCTAGTCAAGGCTATGGTTTTTCCTGTGGTCATGTATGGATGTGAGAGTTGGACTGTGAAGAAGGCTGATCGCCGAAGAATTGATGCTTTTGAACTGTGGTGTTGGAGAAGACTCTTGGGAGTCCCTTGGACTGCAAGGAGATCCAACCAGTCCATTCTGAAGGAGATCAACCCTGGGATTTCTTTGGAAGGAATGATGCTAAAGCTGAAACTCCAGTACTTTGGCCACCTCATGTGAAGAGTTGACTCATTGGAAAAGACTCTGATTCTGGGAGGGATTGGGGGCAGGAGAAGAAGGGGACGACCGAGGATGAGATGGCTGGATGGCATCACGGACTCAATGGATGTGAGTCTGAGTGAACTCCGAGAGATGGTGATGGACAGGGAGGCCTGGCGTGCTGCGATTCATGGGATCGCAAAGAGTCGGACATGACTGAGCGACTGAACTGAACTGAACTGAACTGATTGTCTTTGTTTATTTCTACTTGCACAAAACAACCTTGAATATCTTCTACTTTGTTCAATAGATGTTTCTTGATATCTCAGTTTTTCAATCACCTTGGGGGAGTGACCTAACTTCAGTGTGCTTCAATTTCCACTTCATATGATAGCACATAGATAATAAAGTTCACACAGAAGCTGTGAAGATAATTGTATAGCACGGTGCAAATGTAAAGTGTTGCATAAATATGACAAAAATGAGTTACTTGGCTATTTAATTTCATACTAGCTTTCCCATAAATGTACTCTTGCTGGAATGTTGCTATAGCCTCAAGTGGATACAATAAAATTGCTTTGCCAGCAGACACTTAAGCAACTTAAGAGTTATTTTCTTCAGGGGCTTAAGCCTATATTAAAGGGAAACAAAGTAAGAGATTGGTAGAATGCCAGGAAAAATAATTTTTTTTTTCTCTAACTGGGAAGGAGCATAGGTAACATACATACCTTGCCATACGTATTCCTGGTGTAAAGTAGAAAGCAAACTGAGATGTATGCCCTTATTTATTTGTAAGACAATGTTCTGTGGTGTACAAAGAGAAAGTTTTGTATTTATAGAAATCTAAATTTAAAGCACTAGTTAGTTACTCCCTGATGTTGCAAACTTGAATGTTCTCTCTCTATATACATATGTATGTATATGATAACTGCTATTGTAGATATTTTCTAACATAAAGTAATAGACAATTTTAAGAAATTGTATTAATTCTGTTCAACTTTCTATTATCCAAAATATAATTGAAATATGTAAGCATCATTGATACTTGTAACAATCTGGCTTCTACATTTCTGATTTTATATTTGAACATTAATAAAAGTACTGTCAAATTTCTTCTAACTTCTTGAACGTAACAAAATTAATCAGGACCAGGATCATCCTAGGGAGTTCTAATATTTCAATATTTCAGATGGTGACTGCATCCATGAAATTAAATGACGCTTGCTCATTGGAAGAAAAGCTACGACCAACCTGAAAGTGAAAGTGAAGTCGATCAGTCGTGTCTGACGCTTTGCGACCCCATGGACTCTAGCCTACGAGACTCCTCCATCCATGGAACTTTCCAGGCAGGAGAAGTGGAGTGGGTTGCCATTTCCTTCTCCAGGGGATCTTTCTGACCCAGGGATTGAACCCGTGTCTCCTGCACTGCAAGCAGATACTTTTATCACCTGAGCCACCAGGGAAGTTATGACCAACCTAGACAGCATATTAAAAAACAGAGACATTACTTTGCCAACAAAGGTCCATCTAGTCAAAGCTATGGTTTTTCCAATAGTCATGTATGGATGTGAGAGTTGGACCATAAGGAAAGCTGAACACTGAAGAAAAATGTCTTTAAACTGTGGTGTTGGAGAAGACTCTTGAGAGTCCCTTGGACTGCAAGGAGATCAAATCATTCATTTCTAAAGGAAATCAGTCCTGAATATCTATTGGAAGGACTGATGCTGAAGCTGAAGCTCCAATACTTTGGCCACATGTTGTGAAGAACTGACTCTTGGAAAAGACCCTGGTGCTGGGAAAGATTGAAGGCAAGAGGAGAAGGGGATGACAGGGGATGAGATGGTTGGATGGCATCATTGACTCGATGGATATAAGTTTGAGTAAACTCTGGGAGTTGGTGATGGACAGGGAGGCCTGGCGTGCTGCAGTCCATGGAATCCCCAAGAGTTAGACACGGCTGAGCAATTGAACTGAACTGAACAAGCAGTTTAAAACCTGAAATTATTTTAGACTCAATTCACTTTTTTTCCAACACTCCTGTATTAATTAATTTCATTTGTAGAATGATTCAATATGCGTTCCCTTATGCAACGACCTGATGAACTCCCCGATGATGCTTGAAAGAGGAACTAAAAGAGCAACAAAGTTTGTCTTTGGCAAATTTCAGTGACTCTAGTGAAGTCTTATGAGACAATAGGCAAGTTTTTCACTGAAAGTCTCCTTCTGGAATCACTGTCTTCCAATCCAGTTTTGTCTCTGCAGTCTGTATGCCATCACTAGGATTTTTTGTTCACACTTCACCCTGAACTACTTCTTAAGGTTCAATAGATATTCATTTTGAACATAATTCAATGTTCTTATTTTGTTGCTGGAATGAGAGGAAGACAAACTAGATTGAAGAAGGTGTAAAAGACTTTTTTACTTGCTATTGTTCTTGAAGGGTAGCTGTAGAGAGGATTTCCAAATGAACTGTACATTTCTGTCCTCATTTTTATGTACTCAAAATGAAAATGAACAATAATAACTCATGAGATCATATTTTTTTCGGTTTGAATTGGTCTTTGTTGGCTGAAAAAATTAATTTTCAATTGAGATGACACAGATACAAGTATTTTCTATGTTAGAAATTTAGAAATTAGTTAAATGAAATATACATATCTAGAGAGATTTTCCCTCAAAGGTAACTATATAAGTATTCCTTTTCACATATTCTGCTCTATTTTTTTTTTTTCAAGAAAGAATCAGATGTATACATTTCTTACTCAACTTTGATGGCCTAAACTTTAACAACTTTAGCACAAACATTTCTGTTTCTCTTTCTCATTCTGTGTGTGTGTCTCTCTCTCTCCCCTGCACATGCAGACATGCTGTACTCGGCACAATATTTTGCTGCTGCCTCTATGGAGCAATTGAAAGAGCTTAAGCAGATGTGTCTGGGATAAAAGTATATCTTCAAAATTTTAAATACTCTCTGCAGTAGTTCTTGTAGAGTAATGTACTATATTACAATGTACTTCTCCATGAGAAGTAAAATTCATTAGAGCAGTTGTTGGCCAGTTCTCTAGAGGCTTCTGGTTCCTGAGAAACTTACCTGTGAGATACTACAAAATAAGATAGAAGAATGACTTTCAAATATTGTACTTTCAGATTAATCATATAGAATAAAAAGGAAAAAAAAATGCTTAACAGCTGCTTTAATTTAGGGTTAAAGAATATCCAATGTAGCATTCATGATTTATTAGACATTTAATTTTTACTCTGAGTGACATATGCTTCATTATGAATGAAAAAAAGTTACTTATAACCTTTGCCACCAAGCAGTTTAAAATCTAGTTGAGTGTATTTTAAGATGAAATGCAAGGTGTTAAAAATAAACTAGTGATATTATGATATTTTAAACTTTTAATGGGCATCAGTGCCTTTCACAGGACCCCGCATTCCAAAATGTGGTGATTTTTAGTATTTTCCACCTTCCTAATGCCTCTTGTGCATAGGTCTAGCTCTTCCAACTCCTCATTGTCACCCTTAATTTTATTGGATTTACTAACGTACCATTCAGATTTTCATGGCTATGTAAAGGATTTAGAACAAAGACAAATTAAACAGAAAAAAAAAGGACAGTTTTCACCTCTCTTGAATGAGAGAATTAATTTCAACAAATTACAATTGTTTTAAGAATAATCCACATAGGACTGCCTAAAAAAATCTTTAATGGAAATGTTTTCCTTAGCAAATTTTTACTACTTTTTATTTAGATGCTTTTAAAAAATCATTAAAATTATTTCCATGATTTATATATACTTCCAAACTCACTAGAGTAATTTGGAAGAAATGTTAATGTGTGTTCTAGCTTACAGATCAAGAAATAGAATCCATAAATTAAAAATATCTAAGTATCTATTCCACTCTTTCTTCCACTGGATTATAATAATTCTGACAAACATGGATGTGAAAGTCCAATTTATTCATGCCAGCTCTGCCCTGTTGAAGCACCCTATTTTTTCCACTTGCTGAAATGGCGTGCATCCTTTTTTAATTTTCCCAGGCTTTTATTCATGATGCATTTTGGAACATATATGTTGGTAACTCTAAACTAGCACTAAAAATACTACAGATTGTATTGTTCTTTTTGCTTTATCTTCAAGTACATATCCTATAAATTAATCAATTTTGGATTTTAATAAAATGTCAATTATTAGGAAATCAAAATAACTATGAAGAAACTATATATTCTAAACATTTAAAATATTCTGTCCCCAGAAATACTCAAAAAAGCAGGAGTAAGTAAAGAGAACAGCATAATAATTTAGGTTTTAGAAGATCAATATTGTGTGCCAGGCACTGTTGTGAACACTAGAAATATAGTATTGAGAATAAAAGAAAATAACCCTTTCCTTCATGGAACACTAAACAAGAACAAAACATGCTAAGAAAATATATAAAAGAATATAGGAAATGTGCTAGAATGGGCTCCAATATTATATGTTCAAGGACAGTCTTACAGATTGTGTCATGGGAATAAAGGCCTGAAGGAGGATAAACAGCAAGTCATGAATATGCCTAGAGGAAGAGCTGAGGAAATATAAATGCAAAAAGCCCCAACAACAAGGTCCTAATGTACAGCCTCAGAGCTATATTCAATATCCTGTGATAAACCACAATGAGAAAGAATATGAAGAAAAATATAAATATATATAATAGATATACTTGTGTATATATATATATATATAAATGAATCACTTTGCTGTGAATAATAAACACAATATTGTAAATCAACTATATTTCAATAAAATAATCTTTCTCTCTTTTTTTTTAACCCTAAGAGGAAGGGCTAGTTGGTCTGTTTTAGGAACAGAGAAGGTCAATGTAACTTGAAATTAGAGTATGAACACAGGGCAATATGATGAAAAAGAGTAATATAAGAAATTTTTTGACCTAAGCACCTGAAGATGTGAGATTCCATTTACTGAGATGTGGATTACTGTGAGGGAACAGGTTTGATGACAAGATTAGGAAAGAGTGAAAAGAAAGACAGAATTTTGTTCCAAGATGGTGAAATAGGAGGCTCTTGATGTACAGTCACACATGGTGCAATTCCCACCAAATAAATTCCAGAAACTCTGTGAGTAACTCATACACATCAGCTGAAGGAGAGATTGTTGTTCTGTCACCCAGTCGTGTCCAACTCTTTGCAACCCCATGGATAGCAGCACACCAGGCCTGTCTGTCCCTCACCATCTCCAGAAGTTTGGCCAAGTTCATGTCCATTGCATCAGTGATTACCTTGAAATAGGTACAAAAGGCTCAAACACCCTGTCACCTAAACCACGTCCCCAGCACAACATCGTACAATCAGAAGAGAACTCACACTCTCAGCTTCAACTTGAGGAGTAAAGGGATGGGCCCAATATCTAGCACCTCAACTTATAAAACTTCCACCTGATACTCTGAAACCCAATAAGGCTGATGTCCAGACCCACAGTACAACTGCAAATGAAGAATTATTTTTAAATTAATGCCTGAGGACTCTTTCTGACTCCTTAGCACTTAGTTTCAGACCGAGAACAGAGGAAGTAGATAGAAACACCCCATTTCCAACCTTTCCCTGACTGAGGCTCATTAGCATACTTCAGAAGGAGGCCCATTTGCATGCCTCAGAAGATGCTGCAGTGGGGTCAGGCTTCTAAGTTTACATCCAGGAGCTGACTGTGGGTGTCATCTCCATGTTCTCCCTCGGATCCGCTCCAGGTTGCCAATGTCACCCTTGAAGGAGTCTGTGCACTTTTAAGTTGCCCAGCAATTTCTGTTTCAACAAGCCTACCACGTTATTTTTCTGTATGATAAATTTTAGAATCATCATTCTAAAGGATGGCTTCAAAAGGAAGCCACTTTACACAGAAGAACTGAAATACAAGAAAATGTGCAATATATGGATGGATTTTATGAAACATAAATTATATAAAATAATGATAAGTTAATGTCTAATTTGTAGGATTACAAAAAAAAAAAGAATGAAAATACTAGAACAAAAAAAGCATATCTTTCACAGGATGAGCGAATGGGTAAAAGAATATATCCTTTTGAATGCAGTGTTGAGAGTACACATATAATCCTGTGTATGTTAAAATGTTAAAAGTAATAGTTAAAATATAATGCATGTATTCTAAACCAATAGAGAAGAACTAAAGTGATTAAAAGCCAACTTATGGGCAAACTCCCAAGAGGAAAATGATATTCATAATACAAATATTTGACAAATGCAAAACATATAAAGTTCTCCAATAAATCAATTAGAAAAACTTCAATGAAAAAAGAGGAAAAAAGATATAAAGATTTAAAAAGAAACTTCACCAAAAAAGATATCAAAATACCTAATTAATATAGGCAAAAATATTGTTCAACTTAGTGTGAAGTTGCTCAGTCGTGTCTGACTCTTTGCGACCCCATGGACTGTAGCCTACCAGGCTCCTCCATCCATGGGATTTTCCAGGCAAGAGTACTGGAGTGGGTTGTCATTTCCTTCTCCAGAGGATCTTCCCAACCCAGGGATCGAACCTGGGTCTCTCGCATTTCAGGCAGATGCTTTAACCTCTGAGCCACCAGGGAAGTTCAACTTAACCAGCTATCAATAAAATCACAACACCACAATGCTCTAAACCGTAGAATGTACCAAATGAAACAGATGAAAAATATTAATTGTTGGTAAGAATGGGGAGCAACCAGAATTCTGTGTACCTTTTGTCAGAGTATACATTTGTACAAACAATTTTGAAAATTATTTGATGATTTTACTTAAAGGTGAATCCTCAGATTTAATGTGGACATAGGTTTAACAAAAGATTTGTTCTAGTGTGTATAGCAGTACTATTAATAATCATCTGAAATTGTTAGCTATTCAAATACTTATAAGACATAGAATGAGTAAATTAACTCTGGTAAATTCACAAAATGTGATAGAGCCACAAGAACATAAAATCTACAACTACATGGAAAATAAGAATGATTCTTTATCACAATATTGAATGAAGAATCAGAAAAAATAACACATACTCTATAAATCTATTCAACTAACATACCAAAAAAAAACCACACACACACACACACACACACACCTTTCTCTATGCTGCTAAAAAGTCTGAATAGGAGTTTCCTGTGATTAGCTAGAGACTGGTAGGGAGCATGACAACATGGGGTGATGGTGATAATCCCATTTCTTAATCTGAGTGCTGGACATAGAGGCATGTAAAACTTGTGAAATTCACTGATTTTCACATTTATGTGAAAAGTTTTTAAAATCTCTAAAAACATTCCTTTATCAATATAAAAGAATTCAGGAAAGAACAGAATAAGGAAGAGAGATAATCAGCATATGTAAAGGTGTTCCAAATATACCAAGCATCATGGTGAATTTAAACAGATTAACTATTTCGTTAAAATATAAAAATATAAACATAGGCAATCATTTAATGAAATGCATATATAAATCATAAACTCACAATAGGATTGAAAGTAAAAGAAACTAAAATGATACAAGAACATGCTAATCAAAGTGAAAATGGAGTGGCTACATCAAGGTTTCACAGCAGTGACACTATTGATATTTCATACATAATTCTTTGTTACAAAGGTATCTCCTTGCAGGTTGTTTAGCAAGATCCAAGACCTATACACAGTAGATGTCAGTAGCACTACCCTCCTCCTGTTGTAACAACCAAAAATATCTCCAGATATTATAATATCACCCTTAGATTACACCCTCCCCCCCAGGTGAGAAGCACTGGGTTACATTGCATGCTCAGTCACTTCAATTGTGTCCAGCTTTTTGTGACCCTATGCACTGTATAGTCAGGTATGACTGAGCAACTTCACTTTCACTTTTCATTTTCATGCATTGGAGAAGGAAATGGCAACCCACTCCGGCATTCTTGCCTGGAGAATCCCAGGGATGGGGGAGTCTGGTGGGCTGCCGTCTATGGGGTCGCACAGAGTTGGACATGACTAAAGTGACTTAGCAGCAGCAGCAGCACTGTATCCCACCAGGCTCCTCTGTCCATGGGATTTCCCAGGCAAGAATACTGGAGTGGGTTGCCATTTCTTTCATCACCCCCAGTTAGGAACAACTGTGCTACATTAATGTAATACAAATTAGATTTCAAACCAAAGCTATTAATAGACTTAAAGAAAGCTATTGTGTAGTGTTAAAATGTTTAATTCATATTTGTTCTTCAGTAAATATTTATTAAACTCCTACACCATCGATACAATAAAGCAGAAGCAGATAGAATTCTAGTTGTTACAGAGCTCATACTCCAGTGGGGATCAACAATGGTAAACAAATAAATAATTCATTGATAAGAGCTAGAAATAAAAATACAGCATAGTAAGTGAATGTATTTTGATATAGTGAAATGCTATTTTATATTAAGTTCCCGAAGAAAAGTTATGACCAACCTAGATAGCATATTGAAAAGCAGAGGCATTACTTTGCCAACAAAGATTTGTCTAGTCAAGGCTATGGTTTTTCCAGTAGTCGTGTATGGATGTGAGAGTTGGACTGTGAAGAAAGTTGAGTGCTGAATGACTTAGCAGCAGCAGCAGCACTGTATCCCACCAGGCTCCTCTGTCCATGGGATTTCCCAGGCAAGAATACTGGAGTGGGTTGCCATTTCTTTCATCACCCCCAGTTAGGAACAACTGTGCTACATTAATGTAATACAAATTAGATTTCAAACCAAAGCTATTAATAGACTTAAAGAAAGCTATTGTGTAGTGTTAAAATGTTTAATTCATATTTGTTCTTCAGTAAATATTTATTAAACTCCTACACCATCGATACAATAAAGCAGAAGCAGATAGAATTCTAGTTGTTACAGAGCTCATACTCCAGTGGGGATCAACAATGGTAAACAAATAAATAATTCATTGATAAGAGCTAGAAATAAAAATACAGCATAGTAAGTGAATGTATTTTGATATAGTGAAATGCTATTTTATATTAAGTTCCCAAAGAAAAGTTATGACCAACCTAGATAGCATATTGAAAAGCAGAGGCATTACTTTGCCAACAAAGATTTGTCTAGTCAAGGCTATGGTTTTTCCAGTAGTCGTGTATGGATGTGAGAGTTGGACTGTGAAGAAAGTTGAGTGCTGAAGAATTGATGCTTTTAAACTGTGGTGTTGGAGAAGACTCTTGAGAGTCCCTTGGACTGCAAGGAGATCCAACCAGTCCATTCTGAAGGAGATCAGCCCTGGGATTTCTTTGGAAGGAATGATGCTAAAGCTCCAGTACTTTGGCCACCTCACGCGAAGAGTTGACTCATTGGAAAAGACTCTGATGCTGGGAGGGATTGGGGGCAGGAGGAAAAGGGGATGACAGAGGATGAGATGGCTGGATGGCATCACTGACTCAATGGACATGAGCCTGAGTGAACTCCGGGAGTTGGTGATGTACAGGGAGGCCTGGTGTGCTGCGATTCATAGGGTAGCAAAGAGTCAGACACGACTGAGCGATTGAACTGAACTGAAGTAAGATTTATTAAATAAGTTGACATTTCAAAAGACAGTTTAAGAAAGTCATGTTTAGTCAATATTGTTCAGGAAGAAGGCAAAGCAAGTACTTACATAAGGTCTAAGAAAGGAGGCATATTCCACACAGCAAGGGAGAGGAGAATATGAATCAAGCAGAGTAATAGAGAAGAATTGAAATAGGAGGTAAAGTAAGGGTTGGTTTGTCAAAAAAAATAAAGTAATTAGATACAATTATTCTCAATATTACCTAAAACAAACAATAAAAATGCATATAGCTATTATACTATTATTATAATTTCAAACAAATTTATGAAAACCCACAACTACAGTCCACAGGGTCACAAAGAGTCTGACACAACTAAGCAGCTGAACTGAACCAAACTGAGTGTATATAGGCTAATGCTGCTTCCTCAACTTACCCCATCCATTCCTTCTCCTACTGTGTCTACAAGTTTGTTCTCTATGATTGTGTCTCTATTCCTGTCCTACAAACAGTTTAATCAAGACCATTTTTCTAGATTCTATATATATGTATTAATATACAGTACATGTTTCTCTCTTTCTGTGTTATTTCATTCTGTATGACAGACTCTAGGTTAAAACAGAACTAAGATCATGCAACTTTCATACTTAAATCTTTCAACCAAGCCAAGGGTAAGGCCCAAATTTACAGCAAACTCTCTTTCTAATTCTGGCCAAAATCATTTTTGTCTTTTGGTTCTTAGCTTAAATGTCACTTCCTCAGAAAATATACACCCATGGTGGATTCATGTCAATGTATGGCAAAACCAATAAGGTATTGTAAAGTAAAATAAAGTGAAAATAAAATTTAAAAATAAAAAAATTAAAAAAAAAAGAAAAGATTTTCTTATGATATCTTAATTTAAAAGTTTCTTATTAATTCTTCATTCTAGCTCTCTGAATTTCCATTTATTTTTCTTTGGGGAATTTTTAATTATATAATTATTAGTAAAATTAATTCTTTAGTATCAATCTTTCAACTAGGCTGAATATGCTATCTCTTTATAGACAAATTCTATTTTGTTTACTCCATAAATTTAGCACAGCAATTGAGTGAAGGATTGATACCCTAGGATATCCAGTATTGCATCACCCTAGGCCCATTGTAATCACATTAATCTTTCCTATCTACTTATTAAAATATTATCATAGTCTCTAAATTTACTATTTCACAGTTCTGTGTATGTGTACGTGTGTGCGTTTTTTTCCCCTGCTCAGGAGCCTCATTATCTTTTCCTCAAATAACCTTAATGAGGGCTTCCCAGGTTGTGCTACTGGTAACAAAACCCCCTGCCAATGCAAAAGATGCAAGAGAAACAAGAGACACGGGGTTGAACCCTGGGTTTGGAAGATCCCCTGGAGAAGCACACAACAACCCAGTATTCTTGTCTGGAGAATCCCATGGACAGAGGAGTTTGGCAGGTTATAGTCTGTGGAGTTACAAAGAGTCAGACATGACAAGTGATTTAGCATACATGCATGCACTCTTAAAAATGTTTACATGGTTAGTCTGTCAAACACCTATAAGTTTTTCAGGAACCAATTAAAAATCATCTCTTTAAGTCATTTGGCCTTCTTATCTCCATTTTACTGACCATAGATTGAGTGGTGTCCATGTTTTTTATTCCTTTAGTTTGTATCATCCAAAATTCAGTTTAGGCATAGAAATCACAGCAATTGCTTTAGCAAAGATAATTTAATATACAGACTTGTTAACTATATATTGAAAAACTGAAAGGCAAAAAATGTAGATGAAGGTGTTTTCTTAGGTAGACAGCAACAATAAATAGCTATACTTCTAATGCTGGAGGAGAAAAGGGGTCCAGTCAGTTCAGTTCAGTCACTCAGTCATGTCCGACTCTTTGCGACCCCATGGACTGCATCACACCAGGCTTCCCTGTCCAACACAAACTCCCAGAGCTTGCTCAAACTCATGTCCATCGAGTCAGTGAGGCCATCCAACCATCTTATCCTCTGTCATTCCCTTCACCTCCTGCCTTAGAAGGCAGCAACAAGAAATAGCTATATTTTTAACACTATATCTCTAACAGGTGTAAAAGAGATTAGAATTGTTAAATCTTAAGAAATTTAGAGTAGGAGTCCTTCAAGCTTAACTCAGATGTTTGAGGAGAAAGTCCCTCTGCATTGGGTTCTATGATTCTGATTTCATAAATGTTGTGGAGGTTGCTAATAATGGAACAAAGTGCTATGGTTTGGAAAACCATCACTGCGTTCTGCTAAGGTGATGGCAACAGAACCAGGAAAGAGACCACAACAAAATGCTGCACATTCCTTCTTTCTCTTTCAACCTTCTAGCTTACACCATTGCCCTATTGCAAAGACTTAGCAGAGAATTATCTTACCTCAGAAAACATGCTTCACAGAGTCTTAGAGTATAGAAAATGTGTTTAAGGAAAATAAGGTAGTAACTTAAAACTTGGCAAATAGTTCTACATTGTTCATTGTAGTTATTTTTGCAAACTTTTATTCATTTGCTTTTTGGATAAATGTTTATTGATAGTTCCCTCTATCAGGTTCTGCAGCTAGTGATAAATAACAATTATGGAGTTTTTGTCCTCACAGTGCTTATCATCTGAGTTTTCTGTTCTACTAAACTCCATGCACTTTTATTTAGAGAACATATCTTTAAAACATATCTATTTTAAAAGGTAGAATATTTTAAGTATACAGAATATAACAGGTATCCATGACTGCATTGACCCTGGTCTCTCTAGAACAGTGGTTCTTACCTGGAGATGATTTTGCACACAGATATTGTTTGACAGTGTATGCTAGTGATCAACAAACTATATGCTAGTGACCAAGTCCTGCCCACCACATTATTATAAATAAAATTTTATCAGAACACAGACAGACTCAATTGTTATTAACTGTTTATGTCTGCTTTTGTGTTCCACCAGCAGAGGTATGATTATGACAGAGACTGAATGACACACAAAGTCTGAAATATTTAGTATTTGACCCACTAGAGAAAAACAAATTGCCATTTTTTAGAACACACAACTAAAATTTAGTATAAACAGTTAATACCACTAGTACTAGTCATAGCAAATACCCTTTTTAAACAACACAAGATGACTTTACACATGGACTTCACCAAATGGTCAATACCGAAATCGAATTGGTTACTTTCTTTGTAGCTGAAGATGGAGATGCTGTATACAGTCAGCTGGATCTGACTGTGGCTCAGATCATCAGTTTCTCATAGCAAAATTCAGGCTTAAACTAATGAAAACCAAGAAAAACAATAGGACAGCCAGGTATGACTTAAATCAAATCCCATATAAATTCACAGTAGAGGTAACAAAGAGGTTCAAGGGGCTAGATCGAGTTAACAGTGTGCTTGAAGAACTATGGACAGAGGTCCATAGTATTATACAGGAGGCAATGAACAAAACCATCCCAAAGAAAATGAAAAGAAGGCAAACTGGTTATCTGAGGAGGTTTTATAAATAGTGGAAGAATAAAGAGAGGAAAAAAGCAAGGGAGAGAGGGAAAGGTACATCCAATTAAACTCAGAATTCCAAAAAATACCTAGAAGAGATAAGAAGGCCTTTTTCAATGAACAATGCTTAATAATAGAAGAAAAGAACAAAGGGGAAAGACTAGAGATCTCTTCAGGAAAATTGGAAGCATCAAGGGAGAATTCTGCCCAAAAATGGGCACAATAAAGGATAAAAATGGTAGAGAACTAGTAGACGCTGAAGAAATCAAAAAAAGATAGAGAGAATAGGTGGAAAAAACTGTATATAAAAAAAAATCTTGATGAACCAGATTACTACAATGGTGCAGTTAGTCACCAAGAATCAGACATTATGGAGTGCGAAGCCAAGTGGGCCTTAAAAAGCACTGCTCTTAATAAAGCTAATGGATGTGATGAAATTCCAGTAGAACTATTTAAATCCCTAAAGGAAGATGCCATCAAGGTGTTGCATTCACTATGTCAGCAAATCTGGAAGATCCAGCAGTGGCCACAGGGCTGGAAAATGTCAATCCTCATCCTGATCCCCAAGAAGGTTAATACCAAATAATGTGCTAATCATCAGATAATTGCACTCGTCTCCCATGCTGTAAGGACTTGCTTAAAATCTTGCATGCTAGGCTTCAATATTATGGGAACCAAGAACTTGCAGATGTGTATCCAGGGTTTAGAAAAGAAAGAGGAACAAGAGATCAAATTGCCAACATTTGCTGGGTTATAGAGAAAGCAAGAGAATTTCAGAAAAATATATCTCTTGTTTAATCAACTATTCTAAAGCCTTTGACTGTGTGGATCATGGCAAACTGTAGAAAACTCTTAGAGAGATGGGAATACCAGGCCATCTTACCTGTCTCCTGAGAAACCTGCATTTGGATCAAAAAGCAACAGTTAGAACCTTGTATGGAACAACTAATTGGTTCAAGAGAAAGGAGTACAACAGTGCAGTCTGGTGTCACCCTGTTTGTTTAACTTATGGGCAGAGCACATCATGAGAAATGCCAGGCTGGCTGAGTTACAGGCTGGAATCAATATAAGCAGGAGAAACACCAACAACCTCAGACAAATAGATGATACCACTCTAATGGCAGAAAGAGAAGAACTAAAGAGTCTCTTGATGAATGTGAAGGAGGAGAGTGAAAGAGTTGGCTTAAGACTAAATATTAAAAACAAGCAAACAAACAAAAAACCTAAGGTCATAGCATCTGGCCCCATTACTACATGGTGAGTAGAAGGAGAAAAGGTGGAAGTAGTGAAAGATTTCCTCTTCTTGGGCTCCAAAATCACTGCAGATAGTGACTGCACCCATGAAATCAGAAGAGAGTTGCTTCTTGTCAGGAAAGCAATGAGAAATCTAGACAATGTATTGAAAAGCAGAGACATTACTGTGACAACAAAGGTCTGTATAGTCAAGGCTATGGTCGTTCCAGTGGTCACATATAGTTGTGAGAGCTGGACTGGAGGAGGTAGAATATAAAGGAGGCAGAATGCCAAAGAACTGATACCTTCAAACGGTGGTGCTTTTGAAGACCCTGAAGGTCCCTTGGACAGCAAGGAGATCAAACCAGTCAATCTTAAGGGTGATCAACCCTGAATGTTTAGTGGAAGGACTAATGCTGAAGCTGAATCTCCAATACTTTGGCCACCTGCTGTGAAGAACTGACTCATTGGAAAAGTCTCTGACACTGGGAAAGATTGAAGGCAGAAGGAGAAGAGGACATCAGAGGATGAGATGGCTGGATTGAATCACCAACACAATGAACATGAACTTGGGAAAACTCCAGGGGATGCTGAGAGACAGTGAGGTCTGGTGTGCTGTAGTCCTTGGTGTTGCAAAGAGTCCAACATGACTGGGCAACTGAACAAGAACAACAACCAACACTTAGGGCTTCCCTAGTAGTTCAGTTGGTAAAGAATCTGCCTGAAATGCAGGAGACATCAGTTTGATTCCTTGGTCAGGGAGCTCCCCTGGAGAAGGGATTGGCTACCCACTCCAGGATTCATGGGCTTTTCTGGTGTCTCAGACAGTAAAGACTGCCTGCAATTTTGGAGACCTGGGTTAAATCCCTGGCTATGAAGAACCCCTGGAGAAGGGCATATCAACCCATTCCAGGATTCTTGCCTGGAGGATCCCCAAGGACAGAGAAACTGGCAAGCACGTGAATCCATGGGCTCGCAAAGTGTAAGACATGACTGAGCAGCTAAGCACTGCACAGCACATCACCAATACTTTAGAGATTATTATGTAGAGAATTTTTTTAATATAGGTAAATATATGCCACAAAAATTAACTAGAGGGAATTTATTAATTTATTCTTGATATTGGAACAAATTTGGTGTAAATTACAAACTTCCTTAGAGCACTAAAACATCGAATATTCAATTTTCGGTCTAATTTAAAGCATTTTCAACCATTTTTTTCCAAGGACACTTAAGCGTGGTATAACTGATACAAGTTTTGTTTGTTCATTTGCTTTTCAATTCCCTCTACTACTCAAAAAGTGTATCTTCTTAAGCTCACTAGATAAGAGACATATGTTTTCCCCAGAGGTAGTTGAACGTAGTAGTATTTGGCAGATCAATTTTCACTGGAGATTTAATATATAAGATTTCAGTTTCAGTCGCCTGTATGTGCCTGGTATTTCTGCAAGGGCAATATCTTTCTTGTTTATTAGCACATTGATAATTCATCAAAACATACTGCACTAAAATATATATTTCAGTTCAGTTCAATTCAGTTGCTCAGTTGTGTCTGACTCTTTGCAAGCTCATGAATCGCAGCACGCCAGGCCTCCCTGTCCATCACCAACTCCAGGAGTTCACTCAGACTCACGTCCATCGAGTCAGTAATGCCATCCAACCATCTCATCCTCTGTCATCCCCTTTTCCTCCTGCCCCCAATCCCTCCCAGCATCAGAGTCTTTTCCAATGAGTCAACTCTTTGCATGAGGTGGCCAAAGTACTGGAGTTTCAGCGTTAGCATCATTCTTTCCAAAGAAATCCCAGGGCTGATCTCCTTCAGAATGGACTGGTTGGATCTCCTTGCAGTCCAAGGGACTCTCAAGAGTCTTCTCCAAGACCACAGTTCAAAAGCATCAATTCTTCGATGCTCAGCTTTCTTTACAGTCCAACTCTTGCATCCATACATGACCACAGGAAAAACCATAGCCTTGATTAGACGGACCTTAGTTGGCAAAGTAATATCTCTGCTGTTGAATATGCTATCTAGGTTGTTCATAACTTTTCTTCCAAGGAGTAAGCATCTTTTAATTTCATAGCTACAGTCACTACCTGCAGTGATTTTGGAGCCCAAGAAAATAAAATCTGACACTCTTTCCCCATCTATTTCTCATGAAGTGATGGAACCAGATGCCATGATCTTCATTTTCTGAATGTTGAGCTTTAAGCCAACTTTTTCACTCTCCTTTTTCAATTTCATCAAGAGGCTTTTTAGTTCCTCTTCACTTTCTGCCATAAGGGTGGTGTCATCTGTTATTGATATTTCTCCCAGCAATCTTGATTCCAGCTTGTGCTTCTTCCAGTCCAGCGTTTCTCATGATGCACCCTGCATATAAGTTAAATAAGCAGGGTGACAATATACAGCCTTGACATACTCCGTTTCCTACTTGGAACCAGTCTGTTGTTCCATGTCCAGTTCTAACTGTTGCTTCCTGACCTGCATATAGGTTTCTCAAGAGGCAGATGAGGTGGTCTGGTATTCCCATCTCTTTCAGAATTTTCCACAGTTTATTGTGATCCACACAGTCAAAGGCTTTGGCATAGTCAAAAAGCGAAAATAGATGTTTTTCTGGAACTCTTTTGCTTTTTCGATGATCCAGTGGATGTTGGCAATTTGATCTCTGGTTCCTCTGCCTTTTCTAAAACCAGCTTGAACATCAGGAAGTTTACAGTTCACGTATTGCTGAAGTCTGGCTTGGAGAATTTTGAGCATTACTTTACTAGCATGTGCTGCTACTGCTGCTGCTAGGTCGCTTCAGTCGTGTCCGACTCTATGTGACCCCATAGACGGCAGCCCACCAGGCTCCCCCATCCCTGGGATTCTCCAGGCAAGAATACTGGATTGGGTTGCCATTTCCTCCTCCAATGCATGAAAGTGAAAAGTGAAAGTGAAGTATCTTAGTCGTGTCCGACTCTTAACGACCCCATGGACTGCAGCCTAACCAGGCTTCTCCGGCCATGGAATTTTCCAGGCAAGAGCACTGGAGTGGGGTGCCATTGCCTAAGATGAGTGCAACTGTGAGGTAGTTTGAGCACTCTTTGGCATTGCCTTTCTTTGGGAGATTGTCATAAATGGTCTTTATTATGTTGAGATATGCTCCCTCTATACCAATTTAGGGGCTTCCCTGATAGCTCAGCAGGTAAAGAATATGCTTGCTAATGCAGGAGCTACAGGAGATGTAGGTTTGATCCTTGGGTCAGGAAGATTTAGAGGAGGAAATGGCAACCCACTCCAGTATTATTGCCTGAAAAATACGGACAGAGGAACCTGGAAAACTACAGTCCATAGGGTTGCAAAGAATCAGAAAGACTGAGCACATATCAACTTTGATGAGAGTTTTTAACATGAATGAATGTTGGATTTTATCAAAAGTTTTTCTTCCATCCATTGAGATGACTATGTGATTTTGTCCTTTCTTTTTTTAGTGGAAGTTATCACATTGATTGACTTGCAAATATTAAACCATTCTTGGATCTCTGCATAAATCTAGCATGATATGGTGTATGACTCTTATTACATATTGTTGAATTTGATTTGCTTGTATTGTGTTAATAATTTTTGCATCTGTATTCATCAGACATATTGATGTGTAATTTTAATTTTGGAGTTTTTTTGTTTGTGTTTTTGTTTGTTTGTTTGTTTGGGTAATAGGAAAACAACTGACTTGTAGAATGAATTTGAGAGGGTACTTTTCTCTTTAATGTCTTGGAAGAGTTTGAGAAGTATAGTCATTAGATCTTTATATGTTTGATAGACTTCCCCTGTGAAGCCATTCAGTCCTAGACTTTCATTTAATGAGAGGATTTTTTTTTTTTTACAGAGCTAGCACTGTCTCTTATACACATCTAGATGTGTATAAGAGACAGGCTTTCTTTACAGTCCAACTCTTGCATCCATACATGACCACAGGAAAAACCATAGCCTTGATTAGACGGACCTTAGTTGGCAAAGTAATATCTCTGCTGTTGAATATGCTATCTAGGTTGTTCATAACTTTTCTTCCAAGGAGTAAGCATCTTTTAATTTCATAGCTACAGTCACTACCTGCAGTGATTTTGGAGCCCAAGAAAATAAAATCTGACACTCTTTCCCCATCTATTTCTCATGAAGTGATGGAACCAGATGCCATGATCTTCATTTTCTGAATGTTGAGCTTTAAGCCAACTTTTTCACTCTCCTTTTTCAATTTCATCAAGAGGCTTTTTAGTTCCTCTTCACTTTCTGCCATAAGGGTGGTGTCATCTGTTATTGATATTTCTCCCAGCAATCTTGATTCCAGCTTGTGCTTCTTCCAGTCCAGCGTTTCTCATGATGCACCCTGCATATAAGTTAAATAAGCAGGGTGACAATATACAGCCTTGACATACTCCGTTTCCTACTTGGAACCAGTCTGTTGTTCCATGTCCAGTTCTAACTGTTGCTTCCTGACCTGCATATAGGTTTCTCAAGAGGCAGATGAGGTGGTCTGGTATTCCCATCTCTTTCAGAATTTTCCACAGTTTATTGTGATCCACACAGTCAAAGGCTTTGGCATAGTCAAAAAGCGAAAATAGATGTTTTTCTGGAACTCTTTTGCTTTTTCGATGATCCAGTGGATGTTGGCAATTTGATCTCTGGTTCCTCTGCCTTTTCTAAAACCAGCTTGAACATCAGGAAGTTTACAGTTCACGTATTGCTGAAGTCTGGCTTGGAGAATTTTGAGCATTACTTTACTAGCATGTGCTGCTACTGCTGCTGCTAGGTCGCTTCAGTCGTGTCCGACTCTATGTGACCCCATAGACGGCAGCCCACCAGGCTCCCCCATCCCTGGGATTCTCCAGGCAAGAATACTGGATTGGGTTGCCATTTCCTCCTCCAATGCATGAAAGTGAAAAGTGAAAGTGAAGTATCTTAGTCGTGTCCGACTCTTAACGACCCCATGGACTGCAGCCTAACCAGGCTTCTCCGGCCATGGAATTTTCCAGGCAAGAGCACTGGAGTGGGGTGCCATTGCCTAAGATGAGTGCAACTGTGAGGTAGTTTGAGCACTCTTTGGCATTGCCTTTCTTTGGGAGATTGTCATAAATGGTCTTTATTATGTTGAGATATGCTCCCTCTATACCAATTTAGGGGCTTCCCTGATAGCTCAGCAGGTAAAGAATATGCTTGCTAATGCAGGAGCTACAGGAGATGTAGGTTTGATCCTTGGGTCAGGAAGATTTAGAGGAGGAAATGGCAACCCACTCCAGTATTATTGCCTGAAAAATACGGACAGAGGAACCTGGAAAACTACAGTCCATAGGGTTGCAAAGAATCAGAAAGACTGAGCACATATCAACTTTGATGAGAGTTTTTAACATGAATGAATGTTGGATTTTATCAAAAGTTTTTCTTCCATCCATTGAGATGACTATGTGATTTTGTCCTTTCTTTTTTTAGTGGAAGTTATCACATTGATTGACTTGCAAATATTAAACCATTCTTGGATCTCTGCATAAATCTAGCATGATATGGTGTATGACTCTTATTACATATTGTTGAATTTGATTTGCTTGTATTGTGTTAATAATTTTTGCATCTGTATTCATCAGACATATTGATGTGTAATTTTAATTTTGGAGTTTTTTTGTTTGTGTTTTTGTTTGTTTGTTTGTTTGGGTAATAGGAAAACAACTGACTTGTAGAATGAATTTGAGAGGGTACTTTTCTCTTTAATGTCTTGGAAGAGTTTGAGAAGTATAGTCATTAGATCTTTATATGTTTGATAGACTTCCCCTGTGAAGCCATTCAGTCCTAGACTTTCATTTAATGAGAGGATTTTTTTTTTTTTACTTTTTTTTTATTTCAAATACATTTTCAGAATTAGTGATTATTCTGTTTAGATTGTCTATTTCCTGCTGATTCAGCTTGCTGGTTGTATGTTTCTAGAAATGTGTCCATTTTCTAAATTGACTAATCTATTGGCAAATAACTTTATAGTATCCTCATGACTTTTTGTATCTCTGTATTATTGGTTGTATTTCACCTCTGCCATTTCTTACTTTATTTGGATCCTTTCCCTTTACTTCTTGATGAGCTGAACCAAAGTTTGATTTATCTTGTTATTTAGGACCACTGCTTCCTTATTGATTTTCCATTTAGACGATCTGCTCATTGATGTGATTGAGGTGTTAAAATCTCCTACTATTACTGTATTATTGTCACTTTCTTCCTTTATGTCTGTTAATATTTGCATTACATGTTTATGCGCTCCTATATTAGGTGCATATATGATGAGTGTAATGTCCTTGTCTTTTATTAATCCCTTTATCATTACAGGATGTCCTTTTTTGTTCTAAGCTTTTTTTAAAGTCTTTATTGTTTGATATGAGTATTTTTACCCTAGCTTTCTACTACTTCCATTTGCATAAAGTATCTGTTTCCATCCTCTGATTTTCTGTCTGTGTATGTATCCTGTAAGTAGAATATAGGTGGGTCTTGATTTTTTTTTTAATCTGATCAGCCACCCTATGTCTTAGGGTGGAGCATTTAATCCATCAGTATATAAAATAATTAGTGATAGGTCTGTCCTATTGCCATTTTATTACTTGATATCCCACTATTTTTGAAGTTCTTTTTTTCTTTTTTAAAATTTCTTCCCTTGTGGTTTGATGATTTTGTTAGTGGTATACCTCTATTACTTTCTCTATGATTTTTGTGTATCAATTACAGTTTTTTTTTAATTTATGATTACCATGGTGTTTATATCAGATTGTATGATTTTTAATATTAGATCTTTCAAATCACCTGTGATATTTTGTATTATCTAGTTTTCTGCTCATTCATTTCAGTGTTTTGTTTTGTTTTGTTTTGTTTTTAGTTAGTGTATTCTTCAGTTCTGAGTGGTTCTTTTTTTAATACTTTTAGTTTCTTGTTAAAATTCTCACTGTGTACATCTATTCTTGTCCCTAACTCAGTTAACATTCTTATTACAAATACTTTGAACTCTTTATCTGGAGAATTGTTCATTCTTGTTACATTAGGTAATTTTTCAGGGATTTTCTCTTGCTTTTTAAATTGAAAGTAATACCTGTCTTCTCATTTTGGTTAACGTTTCTTATCTCTATGAAATTAGGTAAAACAGCTACCTATTGTGGTCCTGAAAAAGCGGCTTTATGTAGGAGTGTCCCTGTACCATCTGCAAATGCCCACTGCTTTGATGAGAGAGCTGCATCTGACATGAACAGGGAATCAAGCCTTTCCTTGGGGTGTGACATCAGCTGTCTTCTTGATAGGAGATAGGGCTGGAGATGCAGGAACTAGGATCAGATTCAAGTGTGAGCTGGGATTCTCTTCTAAACTGGCTGTCACTGTCCTATTGGGGTCTGAGTTGGTTCCCACGTGGCTGGAGCAGAAGCCCTTAGACTTGGTTCAAGCCAGGTCTGCTCTCTTAAATGTGTGCTTCCTCCCCTCTTATCATCAGCATTCTTACCCCAGAGGGGAGAAGTACTGGAGAAAGATAGGCTTGTGTAATCACTTGGCATGGGTTAGGGCATGAAAGTGAAAGTTGTTCAGTCCTGTCTGACCCCATGGACTGTAGCCTGTCAGGCTCCTATGTCCATGGAATTCTCCAGGCAGCTCTGCTGGAGTGGTTAGCCTATCCCTTCTCCAGGGGATCTTCCCAACCTCAGAATCCAACCCAGTTCTCCTGCATTGCAGATGGATGCTTTCACTGTCTGATCTGAACCACCAGAGAAGTGCAGGAATACTGGAGTGGGTAGCCTATCCCTTCTTCAGGGGATCTTCCTGACCCAGGAATCTAACCAGGGTCTCCTGCATTGCAGGCAGATTCTTTACCAGCTGAGTAGCCAGGGAAGCCCCAGTTAGGGCATGAACTATTGCTCTCAGCCACAGATGGACTGCTTCCAAAGCATTGCCCTTGTAAGAGCCAGTAATGGCTGCTCCTGCTCTGTGCAGATGCTGCTTCAGGCTGAGCTGCTTGTCTCACAGTAGGGGTTCGTTTTTATTGTAGCAGCCTTTGATCCAGTGTGGAAATGCTTTGTGAAGCAAGTGCTGCAGGAATGGTCACTTGATTCAGGCTGGGCTAAGGCAGGGCAATCATGGGAAGCTGGCCAGTCATCTCTGTGAAGTTATGACCCACACTCTCTGCCCTGTTTTGGGAGTAATCAAGCATATTTGCAAACCTCCCCAGTAAAATCCTGGCTTCTGACAACCCTCTTGGTAGTCCCACAAGTCCTGCACACAATTAAGAGGATTTGTCTTCCTCATGTTGGATCCCAGAGTGAAAAGTGAATGTGAAAGTTGCTCAGTGTGTCTGACTCTTTGTGACTCCGTGGACTATACAGCCCACAGAATTCTCTAGGCTAGAATACTGGAGTGGGAAGCCTTTCCCTTCTCCAGGGGATCTTCCCAACCCTAGGACTAAACCCAGGATCTCAGGGTGGGAACACTTAATATATGTGTCAAATGGCTCTTTCCCCATGGACAATCTTCACCTATGTAGTCTTCCCTCACTTCTGAGTCCCTTCCTGGAGTCAGAGGTCCCCACCTTACTGCTTCTCTTCCCATCCTACCTAATTTTGTATAGACTTTTTTCACAGGCTTAGTTGTATGGTAGTCTTTTTTCCAGGCTTTAGTTAATTTTCCATGAGTGTTGTTCCACATGTGTATGTATTTTTAATGTGTTTGTAGGGGAGACAAATTACATTTCTTCCTACTCTGCCATCTTAGTCCCTAGTTGGCCCCTATAAAAGGCTTCATAACCAGAGAGTCCATAATCAATATTTGTTTATTATCATTATTTTAAAGTCTCTCTGCTCTATCTGTACTAAATCATTGTCTAGGATAATGAAAGAGTTAAACTAATTTCCAAGTATCTAACCTAATATCAGAGTGCAAATTTTAGTTTTGGAGATGCTAGAGAAATTCAGCAATTAAAAACTACAGAAGTTTTTGCAGATAAAAAAATGGTGTTTTAGAATTAGTAAGTTTAAGCAAAGTTTAACAATTTGTGAGATTAATATACAATATTTTGACTATTTTAGACCTTTTATCACACTCTGCTTTCTTTAACAAGACTTTATAAAGTCGTGCCTTGTAATATTGCTGTAATAATTCATAGTGTTATCTCTGGCACCCAATATGCAAGAAACTAAATAAAAAAATAGGTGAATAGAATAGGATGATCAATAATGTTTTTTGAAGAATTTATATCTTCTGAAATTTATTAGAGACTTATTTTGTAGTAAATAAATAGAATAGATCAATTGGAAGCTCATTATATTTTAATGATAGTTGTTTCGAATGTGTGCTGCTATATTTCAATTCATTATATCTAAATATTAGCTCTGTAATATGTTTGGAAATCAGGACATGTGAGGCCTCCAGTGTTGTTTTCTTCTTCGAGATTTCTTTGGCTCATGAGGGTCCTTGTGATTCCATATGTATTTTAGAATGGTTCTTTTGTATTTCTCAAAAAATGACATTAGGCTTTTGATAGGGAGTTCAGTGAATCTACAGACTACTTTGGGAGTGTAAATTTTAACAATATTGTCTTCCAGTCTATCAGCCTGGGATATCTTTCTATTCACTTGTGTCTTTTAAAAATTTTTCAGTAACATTTTGTAATTTTCAATATACAATTTATTCACTTCCTTAGTTAAGTTTTTTCCAAAGTATTTTATTCTTTGTGTGTGTGTTATTGTAAAGGGGGATATTTTATTAATCTGCTTTCAGATTGTTCATTGTAAGTGTATAGATATGTAACTGATACTAGTATGTGGTGACTTGGTGTTTTTCAACATTGCTGCATTTGTTTATAAGTTATAGAAGCTTCTTCTAGAATTTTTTAAATTTCCTACATATTAAATTATGTCATCTGTGAACTGAGATACTTTCTTTCTCCCTTTAAAATCTGAAGGCTTTTTATTTTACCTGTCTAGTTGTTCTGGCTAAGAATTCCAGTACTATATTGAACTGCTGAGTGGCATCCTTGTCTTGTTCCCAACGTGAGATGAAAAACTTTCAGCTTTTTACTGTTAAAGTTACAGTTTTCAGTTGGGGACATTTCATTATGGCCTTCAAAATGTTAAGGTAATTTTAGCCTATCTCTAGTTTGTTGGATTTTTTTTTCTAATATATAATGAAGGGATAGAAAACTTTGTTAAATGCTTTTTATGCATTACTTCAGATGATATTGTTTTATCTTTCTTTATGTCAATGTAATATATTATATTATATATTTCCACATGTCAATCATGGCTTTTTAAAGTCACTTAAAATTTATACCCTTGCTTCACATAGGAGCTTATAGTTATGAATCTTGGGAAATGTCCTAATTATCTGAAATCTGTATTACACAGCTAGGTAATTAAAATAACTTGCATTTTAAATTTTATACCCTTCTACTTATCTTTAATCTTATTTCTATCAGTTTTCTATAATATATTTAGAAAATTTGAATATATGGCAGGTCAGGTGGTCTGGTATTTCCATCTCTTTCAGAATTTTCCACAGTTTATTGTGATCCACACAGTCAAAGGCTTTGGCATAGTGAATAAAGCAGAAATAGATGTTTTTCTGGAACACTCTTGCTTTTTCCATGATCCAGTGGATGTTGGCAATTTGATCTCTGGTTCCTCTGCCTTTTCTAAAACCAGCTTGAACATCAGGGAGTTCACAGTTCACGTATTGCTGTAGCCTGGCTTGGAGAATTATTACCAAATTCAGACTTAAATTGAAGAAAGTAGGGAAAACCTCTAGACCATTCAGTTATGACCTAAATCAAATCCCTTATGATTATACAGTGTAAGTGAGAAATAGATTTAAAGGCCTAGATCTGATAGATAGAGTGCCTGATGAACTATGGAATGAGGTTCATGACATTGTACAGGAGACAGGGATCAAGACCATCCCCATGGAAAAGAAATGCAAAAAAGCAAAATAGCTGTCTGGGGAGGCCTTACAAATAGCTGTGAAAAGAAGACAGGTGAAAAGCAAAGGAGAAAAGGAAAGATATAAGCATGTGAACGCGGAGTTCCAAAGTTAGCAAGAAGAGATAAGAAAGCCTTCTTCAGCGATCAATGCAAAGAAATAGAGGAAAAGAACAGAATGGGGAAGACTAGAGATCTCTTCAAGAAAATGAGAGATACCAAGGGAACATTTCATGCAAGGATGGGCTCGATAAAGGACAGAAACAGTCTGGACCTAACAGAAGCAGAAGATATTAAGAAGAGGTGGCAAGAATACACGGAAGAACTGTACAAAAAAGATCCTCACCACCCAGATAATCATGATGATGTGATCACTAATCTAGAGCCAGACATCTTGGAATGTGAAGTCAAGTGGGCCTTAGAGAGCATCACTATGAACAAAGCTACTAGAGGTGATGGAATTCCAGTTGAGCTGTTTCAAATCCTGACAGTTGATGCTGTGAAAGTGCTGCACTCAATCTGCCAGCAAATTTGGAAAACTCGGCAGTGGCCACAGGACTGGAAAAGGTCAGTTTTCATTCCAATTTCAAAGAAAGGCAATGCAAAAGAATGCTCCAACTACCACACAATTACACTCATCTCACATGCTAGTAAAGTAATGCTCAAAATTCTCATACCCTTAGTGAGCCAAAAAATATAATACTCCCTGGGTCACATGAGCCAAGCCCATCCTCCACACTCACCATTGATAGCTCCTGCATTTCACAGTTTCCACAGGCAGTATGTCAGGCTACATCAGCTGCACAAAGATTGCCAGAAGGAAAAGCCCTTAGTATTTTATATCTATAAAATATTTTATGAATAGGTTCAAACTTCTTTAATAATCCATACTGAGGAGTTTCTGCCTACCTTTAAGTGACTACACTGTATCATGCTAGACTTTACTATAAAAATATGTATTATTTACATAGCAGAGTTGAATAGCCAAGAGTCAGAGAAAGAAAAATTTTAACTCTGTCACGTTCAAAAGTAGTCAGAATTCTGTACTATCTTCTTTTTTTTTTCTACCTAAAAATACCAACTTTTTCATGAATGCAACAATATCTCTTTAATTCATTCGTCTCTAAGCACAATCATATTACTTCATATATTATCAGTTTCATGAATAATGATCCTAGTGGTTAACATATTCCTTCATGTCAAACCAAGTTCATATTCCTTTTTTTTTTTTTTTGATCCCACAGTTAAGAGAAAAGTTAATTGCTACATTTGATTTTTGATAATATTTATGCAAACTGGGAGCCTCTCATTAAATTGTTTCAAATTTGCCTTCCTGTAATTTCACATATTCCCATCTGTAACATTCTCTGACCTTTAGGTAATAAGTATTATTGGTGATGATGATGTTGAGGGTGGTACTATTGTTGAAAGTCATAATACAATCATGATGCCTTAAGTGATTTAACTTGATTGACAATCTGCTAACATCAGGGTTATTATTTCTTACTCTACTTTATAACATTAATCTGATTTCTAACTTATATCTTCAAAATTTCTCATTCAAAAATTTTAATATTAATTACCTCTATTAATTTTACTCTGTATGATATGTCTCCAATCTAAAATACAGAAACAATCGGTAACCTAACAAACTTCATTTGATATTTTAATGACTACCCACATATTGTTTTGCATCTGTCTCTTATACACATCTCACTTACACTGTATAATCATAAGGGATTTGATTTAGGTCATAAAGACCAGATACTATAAATTTCTTAGAAGAAAACAGGGGCATAACACTCTTTCACATATATTGGAGCAATATTTTTTTGAATTTGTCACCTAAAGCATGAGAAATTAAAGGGGAAAAAATGAACACATAAACCTATTTAAACCTTAAAACTTTTGCACAGCAAAGGAAACTACAAACAAAAGACAACTTATTAAAGGGAATATATTTGCAAATAATATGACTGATAAGAGATTAATATTCAACACATATGAAGAGCCCATTCAACTAAACATCAAACAACAACCTAATTAAAAATGGGCAGAAGACCTGAATAGATATTTTTCCAAGAAGACATACAGAGGGCCAACAGACATATAAAAAGATGTGATATATATATATAACAGACATATAAAAAGATAGCCATCAGAGAAATGAAAATTAAAGCATATGAAATATCATCTCAAAACTCTCAGAACAGCTATCACCAGAAATAATACAGTAAATGTTGGTGAGGATGTAGAGAAAAGAATACACTTGCATACAGTATTGATGAGAATGTAAATTAGTGCAGACACTGTGGAAAACAGTATAGAGTTTCTTGAAAATCTAAAACTATAACTACCAAATGATTCAGAAACTTCATTGGGTATATATACAAAGAAAGAAAACACACTAATTTGCATGTACCTTAATGTTCATAGTAATATTATTTACAATTGCCAAGGTATGGAAGCAACCTTTGTCCACCAACAGATGCATGCATAAAGATGTGATATATATATATATGTGTGTGTGTGCATATATACATATATGTATATGTGTGTGTGTGTATATATATATATATATATATATATATATATATATTTCAGGTTCCTTTGTCCACAGGATTTCCCAGGCAAGAATACTGAATGGTTTGTCATTTCCTTCTCCAGGAGACCTTCCTGATGCAGGGATTGAGCCATCATCTACATTGGCAGGTAGATTCTTAACCAGTGAGCCATCAGGAAAGCCCTACCTCAGTGTTCATTCTTAATGCTATTTATAAGCGTAAAATGTGAAAAATTAACCCTTTAAAAATTTTACCTTGATATTATTTTAATTATTAAAAGTTCGCTAAATTTTATATTGTCTTAGAACAAAGACACCTCATGCAAAGAGTTGACTCATTGGAAAAGACTCTGATGCTGATAGGGATTGCAGGCAGGAGGAGAAGGGGACGACAGAGGATGAGATGGCTGGATGGCATCACCGACTTGATGAACGTGAGTTTGAGTGAACCCCAGGAGTTGGTGATGGACAGGGAGGCCTGGCGTGCTGCGATTCCTGGGGTGGCAAATCACAGGACTGCATGTTTGAACTGAACTGAACTGAGAACCAAGACATAGATTTGAAAATGAAATGCTCATGCTTGATAAGCCACTTCAATCTTCTCTGCCTCTTTGTGACCCTATTTTCTATACCCCACCAGGGTTCTCTGTCCTTATAATTCTCCAGGCAAGAATACTGAAGTGAGTTGCTGTGGCCCCCTCCAGGGGATCTTCCCAACCTAGGGAACCTGTTATGTCTATCTGCATTGGCAGGAAGATTTTTTTTTTTTTTTTTAACACCAGAATCACCTGAATATGGAATAAAAGAGTACAAAAAAATCTATGTTTTATTATTGAATATACAATAAATATTTCTGAAAACAAATATAGAAATGTATTACATTTTCTTTTCTGAATAAAACATTTATCATTAAATAAATAAAGGTTATGCATGTGTTTTTCTATTATATGGAAAATTTAACATAAGAAAAGTAAATAGCACTTAGAATCAAGAATAGCAAAAATTTATTAGCTATTGAAGATTATTTGAAGTGTAGAACCCACACTGTTCTGGTAATCTTTTTTTTATTTTTTTTACTCCATTCTTAAATAGATCACTTCTTTCTTGAATCACTTAATGCCAAGTCACTTGTGATTTTTCTTTCTTATGGACATCTGATTCTATAAAACAAAAACAAGCAAAAAAATATACTTCTTTGTTATCATTTCACAATGTTGTCCATATGCTTGCAATAACACTCAAATAGACATAAGTTAAATCTACTTACATGAAGATAGTATATTATAACTTATGAATCTTATCTCATCAAAGTTCTACTAATCAGAAAATCTTCATTTATATTTTCAGAAAACCACACTAGTAATTTCCAATGTGAAATTCAACAGTATAATAATTGAGGTATCTTTTTCAGGTGAGGTAATAAATTTGGAAAGCTCAGCAGTGGCCACAGGACTGGAAAAGGTCAGTTTTCATTCCAATTCCAAAGAAAGGCAATGCCAAAGAATGCTCCAACTACTGCAGAATTACACTCATCTCACACGCTAGTAAAATAATGCTCAAAATTCTCCAAGCCCAGGCTTCAGCAATACATGAAAGGTGAAGTTCCTGCTGTTCAAGTTGGTTTTAAAAAAGGCAGAAGAACCAGAGATCAAATTGCCAACATCTGCTGGATCATCGAAAAAGTAAGAGAGTTCCAGAAAAACATCTATTTCTGCCTTATTGACTCTGCCAAAGCTTTTCACTGTGTGGATCCACTGTGTGGATCACTGTGTGGAAAATTCTGAAAGAGATGGGAATACCAGACCCCCTGATCTGCCTCTTGAGAAATCTGTATGCACATCAGGAAGCAACAGTTAGAACTGGACATGGAACAACAGACTGGTTCCAAATAGGAAAAGGAGTAGGTCAAGGCTGTAGACTGTCACTCTGCTTATTTAGCTTCTATGCAGAGTACATCATGAGAAATGCTGGGCTGGATGAAGCACAAGCTGGAATGAAGATTGCCGAGAGAAATATCAATAACCTCAGATATGGAGATGACACCACCCTTATGGCAGAAAGTGAAGAGGAACTAAAAAGCCTCTTGATGAAAGTGAAAGAGGAGAGTGAAAAAGTTGGCTTAAAGCTCAACATTCAGAAAATGAAGATCATGGCATCCGGTCCCGTCACTTCATGGGAAATAGATTGGGAAACAGTGGAAACAGTGTCAGACTTTATTTTTTGAGGCTCAAAATCACTGCAGGTGGTGATTACAGCCATGGAATTAAAGATGGTTACTCCTTGGAAGGAAAGTTATGACCAACCTAGATAGCATATTGAAAAGCAGAGATATTACTTTGCCAATAAAGGTCCATCTAGTCAAGGTTATGGTTTTTCCAGTGGTCATGTATGGATGTGAGAGTTGGACTGTGAAGAAAGTTGAGCACCTAAGAATTGATACTTTTGAATTGTGATGTTGGAGAAGACTCTTGAGAGTCCCTTGGACTGCAAGGAGATCCAACTAAAGGACATCGGTCCTGGGTGTTCTTTGGAAGGAATGATGCTAAAGCTGAAACTCTAGTACTTTAGCCACCTCATGTGAAAAGTTGACTCATTTGAAAAGTCTGTGATGCTGGGAGGGATTGGGTACAGGAGAAGTAGGGGACGACAGAGGATTAGATGGCTGGATGGCATCACCGACTCGATGGACGTGAGTTTGAATGAACTCCGGGAGTTGGTGATGGACTGGGAGGCCTGGCGTGCTGCAATTCATGGGGTCGTAGAGTCAGACACAGCTGAGCGACTGAACTGAATAATGTATTAGAGCTAAAGTGACAGGGGCTTCCCAAGTGGCTCCAATAATAAAGAATCTGCCTTCCAATGCAGGTAGACAGATGCTGGTTTAATCCTTAGGTTGGGAAGATACCCCAGAGGAAGGCATGGCAACCTATCCCAGTATTCTTGCCTGGAGAATCCTATGGACAGAGGAGCTTGGCAGACTATGGTCCATAGGGTCACAAGGATTCAAACAAGATTGAAGCCACTTAGCTTGCAAAGTGATATTATTATTTCTCCACTTGTTTGTCCTTTTAAAATGAAATAAAGTTTAGGAAATGTCATAGTTCTTAGGCTTCTGGTAAATATAAAGAGCAGTGGAAAACTTAAGAAAATCCAAACAGGTTTAGAGTTTTCATAGACTATGGATTATTTTTCAGTTGAGAATAAACTGAAACTTGGAGTGACTGAAAGTTGGTAAAAATTATATTTCTTTTGCCATGCATTATTTAAAGATAAAAAAATCTTGTTCAAGATTTTTGGTTTAGGATACTTGGAACTTTATAATACAAATAGCTAAATTAATGGATATCATGTAGAAAATCTAAGTTTCTTCTTTCTGTTTTTATTGTTAAAGTAAGGAAACATGCACCAAATTCTTCACAATTTGTACTCAAAGAAGCCATTGGACTCTCCCCAGGGGGGTGGGGGTCGGGGAATATCTACATGCCACTTCTGTCACCAGTTCATGCAATCCAACTATCTCATCTTCTGTTGTCCCCTTCTCCTCCTGCCTTCAATTTTGCCCAGGATCAGGGTCTTTTCCAATGAGTCAACTCTTTGCTTCAGGTGGCCAAAGTATTGGAGCTTCAACTTCAACATCAGTCCTCCCAAAGAACATTCAGGACTGCTTTCCTTTAGGATGGACTGGTTGGATCTCCTTGTTGTCCAAGGGACTCATAAGTGTCTTCTCTAACATCACAGTTCAAAAGTATCAATTATTTGATGCTCAGGTTTCTTTATGATCAAACTCTCACATCCATACATGACTACTGGAAAAACCAAAGCTTTGATTAGACTTCTGTCATAGGGCAGTTTGATTTGGCCACCTCAAACCCACTGCTTCCTCATTAAAGGTAATAATTCCTCATCTTACACACAGACCTAATAATCAAGTGAATAGCATCACCAAAACCACAATTCACCTTAAAAATGTGTTGTGTTATTTTGTAATCTCATTAAATTAGAGTAATATTTAAGGACTTTGAATAGGAAAGATTATTCATATTTGAATGCCTCTTCTCATACCCTTCAGTTCAGTTCAGTTCAGTCGCTCAGTCTTGTCCAACTCTTTGTGACCCCGTGAATCGCAGCACGCCAGGCCTCCCTGTTCATCACCATCTTCCGGAGTTCACTCAGACTCACATCCATCGAGTCAGTGATGCCATCCAGCCATCTCATCCTCGGTCGTCCCCTTCTCTTCCTGCCCCCAATCCCTCCCAGCATCAGAGACTTTTCCAAATGAGTCAACTCTTCACATGAGGTGGCCAAAGTAATGGAGTTTTGGCTTTAGCATCATTCCTTCCAAAGAAATCCCAGGGCTGATCTCCTTCAGAATGGACTGGTTGGATCTCCTTGCAGTCCAAGGGACTCTCAAGAGTCTTCTCCAACACCACAGTTCAAAAGCATCAATTCTTCA